>MU619761.1:0-14432 GCA_025201785.1 Xylaria longipes
ATAAATTATAAAACTTATTTTTATATATATAAAATTTAATAAATAAAACTTTATTATAATTATATTAATATTTAATTAAATTTATAATAATTTTATTAAAATTATAAAAATATTATATAAATTTAAATTATTAAAAATAAAAAATAATAATATAATATATATATTTTTTATAATTTTTTAAAAAAATAATTAAAATATAAATATTTTAATATAATTTAATATTTTTTATATTTTAAATTTATATATAATTATTTTTTATAAATTATAAACTAAAATTAATAATTATAAAACGTTTTTTAATAAATATAATATTTTTATAAACTTTTTATTTTATTTTATATTTATTTAAATATTAAAAAGCTAAATAATATTTAATTTTATATATAAAAAAAAATATAGTTTTATTATATATAAAATAAAAGTTTATAGTTTATTATTTTATAAAAATTATATATGTTTTAAAAATAAAAGTTATAATAATTAAGCTTTTTATATAATAATAGTTTATTAATATTTTATATTTAATTTTTTATAATAAAAAAAGCTAAAAAAATAGTTATAATTAATAGTTTTAATAATAAATAATTAACTTATATATATATAAATATAATATATATAATTAAATTATAGTTAATATTATAGCTTATTTATATATATATTTAAATATAAATTATTTAAATAGTTTATTATTAAAAATTAAAGCTTTTAAAGCTATTTTTTTTTTAGCTTATAATTAATATATAAATTTAAAATTTATTATATAAAACTATAAATATATTTTTATAATATTTTTATATTAATTTTAATTTATAAAAAAAAAAGAAATTTTATATTTAAAATTTAAAATTTAATATTAACTAGCTTAAATTAAAACATTATATTAAAACATTTTTTTAAATTCGCTATATATGTTTAATCTATACTAGGAATAATTAAAAAGCAAAAGCATGTCCGATAAGAGGGCAAGCAAATCGGTCGGTAAGACGCACTGATTTAATGCTGGACAATGCTACATCGGGCTAATCCTCGTCTCGACTCGGCTGATAACGAAGCTGCAGCACCCAACTGTCGTCAAAGTCAATTCCACGGCGGATCCTAGCGGCCTTCCGCCAAGCCAAAGGTCCAAGGCCTATATCGGCAAGATAGATTTTCCACTCGTCCGCTGCGATGATATCGCCCACCTCATCGACGCTTTCCAATGCCTTCAGGAGGCCCGACTTGGGCGCACCGAGTGCGACAACGTAGCGTGGCTGAATGTATAACTTGGCGCCATCGATCACATTTACTCTCCCTGATGAGGGCTCGATTCCACTCGGAATATCAATCGCCATAACAAAAGCTTCATTGCGATTCGCCCACTCCATTAGTTCGTATGTGGTGGCCTGGTCTGACTTGCGCAGTTCCTCAAAAGAGATGGTGAGTCCCAGGAGAGCGTCGACAACGAGGGAGACCGAGACCTGGGGCGAGGCATTCAGGCTGTTTGTTGACAGCGCAAGATGTTCGAACAGCTCTGATTTCGAGTAGATGCTACCTCCGAAATTGCGAAAAAGTCGAACCTGCCTCCTAATATCGTCTAAGAGCTCGCGTTCACGCTCGATACCAACAACGCATACTAATGTGTTGATATTTCGGTTTCGAAGGTGGCGGGCAGCCGCTATACCACGGGCCCCGGATTTATTGTTACCCGCAACAACAATGATGGTGTTGGTAGCCGGCGGTGACAACGCGGCTGCTCGCAACTTTATGGCTGGGTCCTCTAGAGCGCGCATGGCCACCTCACAAATGCCTCGGCCGGCGTTCTCAGCTATCAGGTCCTCGGTCATGCCTAGTTCATTACTAGCGACGTTCTCCACCACAAGCATCTGAAGATGGGTTACCGTGTCGATACGGCGGTTCGACGCCAGTGCGTACAATCCCGGCAATGCCGAGGAAGCGGGGGACGGCTTCAACGTGGGTTAGTAAGACAAATTGGAGATAGAATCGATCCACTTACGCCAGAGTTCACGCGACTGGGCCCGGCAATAGCACCGGCGCTCGCCTTACGTGACTGTGAGCGCCGAGTCGTCGACATTCGCGACTCGCCCCGGAGACGGGAGTTCCTACCACTGCCTTCACGGCCGCTCGGGGTCTCGGCGCCGCCGTTCACAAGGTCATCATCGGCCTCGCTCCGCCAAAAGTCAACCGGTGTCTCCTTCGTGATCTTGGGAGCGGATGGCGTCGCGTCGAGAACGTTCTCTGTGTAATGCAGGTTCTTTCCGCCTGCGGTACCGGGTTTTGGCCGGGGGAGTCGGTTGTGTGATACCAGCCGGTCTGCTTCGTCGATGCGGTCTTGCTCCCGCATCTCATCGAAAATGGTTCGCTTGTCAAACTTGGCAAGGCTACCTTCGAAGTCGAAGTCGCCGGCCTCTTGCACATCCGTGACATCCTCGGAAGCCCAGCCACTGTCGGCGCCGGCCTCAGTACGCCTCTTCTGGCTCTTCTTCAACGATGCGAATGGTTGGAAGGACTTGGTAGATTGGAGAATAGGGGTCTCTCTCCAACCCTTGTTTTGGTTCGTGGGGCGAGCGCTGGACGTGGGGGTACCTTCGTCTGCGTGTCTGACGCCTTGCTGCCTCTTACCCCGTTTTCCTCTCCTGCGCGGGGTAAGTTCGGACCGGGCTGTGGCGGCGGTTGGTGTGAGATCCTGTCGGTCATCCTCTGTGGTATCGACGGCCGGTGCTATTGTGGGGTCGGATGGGGTTTGGATGGTGAGGTTTGATATGTCGGGCGGATGGAGGGTTGTCGTCTCCGTTGTGTCTGTCTCATCACGCGAGGAAAAGACCACCTCCTTCCCGGCAGGGTTGGTTATGACGGGAGTCTTTACCATCTCACTTGGGGCTTTGTGAGCGCGGGCTGTCTGGGCTGTCGGCTTCCGACTTATGCTCACGATGGCGGGGTCTTGGAAGGCAACATGGCCTTGGCTCTGGGGGAGAGCAGGGGGTACGGTCGAGAGCACCGTCGCCGGGACGCACTCGGGCTCTGATGTGTGCAAGGTCTGCAACGGCACTATGTCTGAGACGTTGGACGCGCTGATGTCTAGCCGGCCGAACTTCTGGCCCGTGCGAACAATGGTAACTGCGGGCGCACTACGTCAGCCGATGGCCCCCTCGGTGAATTTGTAGGTGCTAGATGGGTTGTCACCTGTTTCGAGCGTGAGATGCTGTTCAGGCACTAGGTTGGTCAGGATGCCGGTGACTTGCTCTCCTGCCGGCTCCTTGAGCACGACCTTGTACGGACCGCCGAGCCATTGCGACAGAGGAGACGGCTCCATCTGACCACCGTTGATGGATCGAGCGGGCCTTGGCTGGCGACAGGAGGTGGCTTCTTATCTTAGAGTCTTATAATGAGACGGCGGCCAATATTGCAATATCGCGGGGTAAGAGCAACGACGGCGGAGGCAGCACGCGCTCTCTCTGTTGCCGGCTGCGGTCTCTGCCTTCACCTGAGGGGGGGACAGCGATGAGCAAGCATGCGTCACCATGTAAGTGCCTATCGCTGCACCTAACGGCCGTGAACGCTGAAGGCGGTTTGCAGGATGAGTCTCGTTGTTGGTGTTTAGCGCTGCGTGCGATTGGGCCGAGAAACTGGGAATTGGGTCGTCGAGAGGGCGCCTAGCGACTCGGGATGCGTGATAGGGTAGGTAGAGTCCAGAATTATCGGTGTACGTGCTGGTTGAGCTGACTATTTGTGGCTTCGGTATGTCGGTATGTCGGTATGTCGGTATGTGGATTGATGTGTGTTGTTGGTGCCAGTGTTATCGGTATGGACGTCATTCCGGGTTTGGGTAGAACAAGGAAGGCCCGCTGCGAGGGTCCGGTACCTCTACTGTCGGTCGTCTGCCGCCGCCGCCCCATCAAAATCTTATCGATAAATAAACAACAGTCGGAACACAACAATATTCAAGGACATGCAGCGTAGTTCTATTAGACGTTGCTAAGATGTAGTACAGCGTTGTAGTCAAATTTAAAAGCTAATAAATAGTGTGTACGTAGTTGATAGTGTATGGCCATATAGGTGATAAGACCATTCTAACCTTGGATACTCACTCTATTTGAATTATGCCAAGCTAAGAGGGTTACTCAGGTACATTGATATTTACTCTGGGTAACTGAGATTTATTTACCAACTAATAAAATCATCGCTCGGGAGCCCGCGGAGGCATTCGGACATTGAGTTTTTCATTCCGGGTGAGTGAGGTCTCTCTATAGTAGGGATATATGTATGTGTGCTTGCATGGCATGAGCTCATGTCTTACAGATGTACCTACAGCACGCTGTCTTCGAATATACCACTATAAGCCACTTTCTATGCCTCATGCCAGATATGATTGTGCCTCCCCGCTGTACCACGGATAGCAACCATGCGGACGAGCCTCGCGCGACTGAAGCAATTGTGGGTGGGTGGCATTGTCTGTGTCTCGTGGCCAGTTTCAGACATATAACATGCACTCAACCATATGCAGCCATCATCGCTTCCTCCTCGTCCAGGTCAACCAGGGTCGGCCCCTTACTCTTCCCTACCGGGCCAGAAGTCGTTCCTTTATGCGCGAACTCTGATATGGTTGGCGCCTTCTTTATCTTGATGGCCGACTCGGCGCTGTAGAGTTTGTTATAAAACTGTATCACCCGGGGGTGTGCCATGACCTTGCTCTTCTCGAACCGTAGTACTTGCAGCCCGTCCTTACTAACTGCTCGGCTAAGCGCCACATACGCCTGCCCCTTCTCAAACACCTTGCCGAGGTCTACCTTGACCCTCTCCAATGTCTGGCCTTGTGCCTTATGGATCGACAACGCCCACGCCAAGATTAGCGGCAACTGCTTGCGTGACGCCTGCACCTCGCCCGTGGGAAGCTCAACTTTCCAGTCTTCGGGGATGCAGAGAATGACCCTATGCGTGCCATCCGTCGCCGTAAAACGTACCACGGGGTACTCCCGCAGATCCTTCACGTTTTCGGGTTCTCGGCTAAATGCCTTGATTTTCTTCTTCGAGCTACCGTCGACCCCCATCTCGTCATCTAGGCCCGTGTCATGTTCACTCATCGCCCAGGTTTCAAACGTGGCCTCGGCCATGAACCCTACTATCTTACCCAGAGAACCGTTGACTAGCGTATCGTCCATGTTTTTGATTAGCATCACCTGGGCCCCCTTCTTTAGATCTATTGACTTCGGTGCCATCATGTTCGCAAGTAACTTGTCTCGAAATTTCTGATCTCCGGTATCCTTAGCTTCGTAATGATATGATTCTCCAGGTAGGTTGCGTAGTCGTGACTCATTGGATCTTTCAACCTCGTAGCGAGTAGGAAACCTGTGACCTATTAGCATATGATTCTTGGCACTGCATGGAGGGGCGTAGGCTACAATTCAGTCGCGCCCAAATCATCATCAAACGTAAGCGGTCGTGCGAGGTTCTTGAAAGTATGAACAGTATCGTCGCTGATCCTGCCAAGACGCATCTCGTTCAGCATCCCAGCGAATTCTATATTCGGGTTTAGCAAACCGGTCACTGAGCGGGTGGGGTTTGAGCAATGAAACCTACGGGGGTCCTTTTGACGGAACACCTGTGTCAAACCAATCGTGTGGTCGATCGAGGTGTTCCAGGTGGCCGCGTCAAACGCAAACTTGGCCTCCTTTTTCCCACCATCGGGTACGGGGGGAAGCTGGAAAAAGTCACCTGTGATGACAAGCTGAATGCCGCCGAAGGCCCGTCCATTCTTGCGAATGTCGCGGGCTATTTGCGAGAGTTTATCGAATAGGTCGCCATCGACCATAGAAACTTCATCGATAATGAGTGTTTTGGTTCGAAGCCACCTGTTCTTTGCTTTGGCGTTTCGGCGGATCTTCTGCACCAGTGTCGGTACATCCTCCTTCCCCAGTCCGATGCCGGCAAAGCTATGAAGGGTCTGGCCGCCGATATTGCAGGCGGCGAGACCCGTGGATGCTGTCACACTGAGACGTTCGGGGTCCCGGGCCCACTTCTTTTTGAGCTCCGAGATGATGGCTCGCATCAGGACGGACTTGCCCGTACCGGCGGGGCCGGTGAAGAATACACTTTGGTTTTTCTTGGTGACGAGATCAATAACGTGCTGCTGCTCAGCACTGAGAGATATTGCAGAGGCCCTTGTTTTCTGGATGACGTGTTCTTCCGTTATGGCTCGCATCTCATCCAGAGAGAGATGTGCTTCGGTATCCGACTTCTTACTCTGGCTCTTGAGCTGTTTGCGTCGTTCTTTGACGGCACTTTGTGTGGCGTCCCATAGAAGCTGCTTTTCCTTCTTAGGTAAAGGTGTTGTTGACGGATTGGTATCGTGGCTAGCTTCGAAATCCTCCCGACCCCAGGCCTTTGGCAGAGTCCTCTTCTTCGCAGGTGGCGGGACGGGGTTTGGGGGCTCACGCTTTAGCTTCTGGGGCCTCTGTGGAGGGAACATGTGATGCTGGGGAGAAGAAGGCCAGGATAACTGACTGCTGGGTGGAGGAGGAGCAGGAGCACTAGGCTGAGCTGTCGCAGGTGTCTTTGGTTTGAAGGCGGGCGGTAAAGGGGGTAATGATGCCGGACACTCGTAGTCCAGTTCGAGGGTATTGTCATCGCTGAAGTCTTCCTCGCTCACGAAGACGGAGCCGATGGTGCTCCCATATGATTGAGGCTTGCTAGAGGAGGAACGGTCTTCGAAGGACCCAGCATTGCTACATAGAGACACGAGGCTATTTGTGCGCGACATGCCAGCAGCGTTGGATGTCGTAGAGGGAGGCCTGGTACTTAAGGGTGGTTGTGGGTTATGGGATCTCGGCTTGAGCGGACCGGCGGTGCGAGTGGAGGGTGGCATGGCTGTGGAATGAGGCTTGTCCGTTGAAGTAGCCCAGGACGTGATATCAAGCTGTTGGGAGGACGGGCTACTCGAAGGGAACAACTGCCTCGCCAGGTCCGGTCTGGTGGTGGTGGAGGCACCGGGGGGCTGCGCAGCCCTTGCCCTGTCACTTGCCCTCCCTAACATGGTATCAGACGTGGACGCAGCGGCAGCAAAACACGGACGCGGCGACCGCGGCAATGGGGTGCGCAGGTGTGAGGGCGAAAGCGAACGGGTTCGCGAGGAGGGGGAGGGTAATGGTCGAAGCGCCAGGACGCGGGTTGCCCCGGCATTCATCCAGAAAGTAGTTGGCGATGCTTCGATGCGTGGAACAAGTGGAGGAGAAGGAAGAGGAGGGTATAACTAACTGCCTAACAGGTAGAAGGTATGGAGGTGTGCAATTGTAGGGAGGAGAGCTACGAATGGATGCGCGTCCATCTACACTGGCCTTGTTTGTATATCGTTTCTGTCGGCTTTGCGCAGCGGTACCGTATGGCAGGTAGGTACTTAGTAGGAAGGTAATTGATTGATTTGATAGGCGCGTGCTATCGTGCAGGTGTCTGGATGCAACGCGTTTGGTTTGTGGTCATCTTTAATGGGCCCCCTTTGGAGCTAGCGTTGCTGTTCTGAGCAGATGGTGATCTAACTGTATGTGGCAGGCTGACCCTGGCTACTACCCCAACACAGTAATTATTTCAGCTGTTGCATACCTAAAGTACCTACCTAACCCACTGCAATGCTAATGACGACAAGAGCCAGCGAAGACGCACATGGCTGCCTACATTAGGTATGCAGTACTCATACAGAGTAAGAGTAGTACCTTGTAAACTCAGTCCAGTTAAATGGTCCTCTCAAGACATGTAGGCCATCTTGTTGATCCATTCACTATCTCTCCCTTTCCAGCAGCGGGGGCTCCAAAACATACAACCACAAAACAAATGTTTCATCGCTTTAGGATTGTGCAGTTTAACAACCGCACCAGGAACGGCCACTCGTCGTTGATATAAACCTGCCAGTTCTAGCTCACCGAACAGTACCACCGGTGACCTCACGACGTGCCAATAGCTCATCCTAAGGTATTGTCGAATTACAACTGCTAATACCGCCTATTCCCTCGGGCTCTTGTTGTCACTCGATATCATTCTTCGCCATGGACCGTGCTCGCAGGCGAGGGCGTGACCCAGGCGCAGTAGATGAAGAGAAGCGACAGTACGTTACCGGCAGTGATACTCTTGAGGAACTCGATGAGAAGTATGCCTCTCATCCCACTTTCCCATCTGTAGCAAACTATGTCTAACCTGCCGTCAGATACCCGAATAGACCCAAGAATCATGGCAAGACGCTCTTCTTCGCTGAGTTGTACAAGGGCCTCTTCGATCCATTAAACGCCAACAAATCGCAACTGGCCAGGCGAGGACGTGGCACTTCTAAGCCCACACCGCATGAGCACCGTCGTCGTGTTATTGAGCGCTTCGTATCTAGATGGCGTAACGAGGTCGGCAACGACTTCTTCCCTGCCCTGCGCCTGATCCTGCCCACTTCTGATCGCGAGAGAGGCAATTATGGCCTGAAAGAGAGCGCTATCGCCCGTCTTCTGATCAAGCTCATGAGGCTCGACAGGCATTCCGACGATGCCCAAAGCATGTTGAAATGGAAGCGCCCAGACCAGACCAGCACCGCCGGCGACTTTGTTGACCGTTGCTACAATGTCTTGTCCAAGAGACCCGCGCGCATAGACCCCGGTGACATGCGCATCGCCGACGTCAATGAGATGCTGGACAGGCTCACGACCGTGTCTGGTGAGAAAGCTCAATTGCCCATCATTGAGACCTTCTACCAGCGTATGAACGCCGAGGAACTCAAGTGGCTTATCCGTATCATACTCAAGCAAATGAGAATTGGAGCTACCGAGAGAACTATACTCGAGCTGTGGCACCCCGACGCGCAGCACCTATTCAATGTTTCCTCGAGTCTTAGAAGGGTGTGTTGGGAGTTATATGACAGTAGCATCCGCCTTACTGGCGCTCAGACTGGTGTCGCCTTGATGCAGTGCTTCCAACCTCAGCTTGCGGCCTATGAGATGGCCACATCTTTCGACAAGATGATTGAAAAGCTCAACGTATCGACTCGTGACACGGCTGGCGGTGACAATGAATTCTGGATCGAAGAAAAGCTGGATGGCGAGCGGATGCAGCTGCACATGCTCGACGATGATAGCATCCCAGGCGGCAAGAGATTCTGCTTCTGGTCGAGAAAGGCCAAAAATTACACATATTTGTACGGAGAGGGTTTGTATGATGAAGTGAACTCTTCATTGACACGCCATCTCAAAGACGCCTTTGCACCGGGCGTGCGAAATATCATTCTTGACGGCGAGATGATCGTTTGGGATCCCCTTCTCGACAAGGTCTTGAAGTTCGGCACTCTGAAAGGGGCTGCTATCGAAAGCGGCATTTGGAATCCCTATGCGCGCGGCGCACCACGGCCCGTCTTTCGTGTCTTCGACATGGTCTTTCTGAACGATCAGCCACTAACACAGTACACTCTCCGAGATAGACGCAATGCGCTCGCTAAAGCCGTTCCTGGTGAACCTCATCGGCTCGAAGTACACGACTACGTGGTGGCTACGAAGCCCGAGGAGATAGAGCCCATACTTCGCAAAATCGTCTCGGACGCTTCGGAAGGGCTTGTGGTCAAGAATCCGCGTTCTATGTATACAGTTGGCTTGCGCGTTCCTGACTGGATCAAAGTGAAACCAGACTATATGGACGGCTTTGGAGAAAACGTCGATGTCGTCATTGTAGGCGGGTACTTTGGATCAGGGCGTCGTGGTGGTAGGTTATCGTCGTTCATGTGTGGCCTTCGGGTTACCGAGAGCGATATCAAAGCCGGCGCACACCCAGAGAAATGCTACAGTTTCATTAAAGTCGGTGGCGGATTTCGCGCTGAAGATTATGCCGAGATTCAACAACTCACACAGGGCAAGTGGAATGATTGGGATGCCAAGAAGCCACCGAGTAAGTACATTCAACTAGCTGGGGGGGAGAAATACCAGTACGAACGACCCGACGTATGGATTCGCCCAAGTGAATCAGTCGTCATCACCGTCAAAGCGGCGAGTGCTGAAGAGACGAGCTCGTTCGCGAGCAGACTGACCCTTCGATTCCCACGATTCAAGGAACGGCGGTCCGATCGAAATTGGGACCAAGCATTAGACTACGAGGAGTTCGAGGAGCTGGTATCCAAAGGCAAGAAGGACAAGGAGTTTCGGATGGAAAAGAAGCGCCAACGTGGGACCAAGAAAGCCAGAAAAGAGATAGTGATAGCTGGGCAAGACACGGCCCCTGTGGCCTTTGACGGGCCTAGGTCGAACGTGTTCGAAGGCCTCGAATTTTGTGTCCTGACGGACTGCACGCAGCCCACAAGACAGTCCAAGGCGCAATTGGAAACACTCATCAAAGAGAATGGCGGTAGGCTATCGCAGCGCGCAAGCCCCGGCACGGGGATGATATTAGTGGCGGAGAAGAAGGTTGTCAAAGTCGCCAGTCTCACCAAAGCGGGTGAAGTAGACATCACCCGACCAAAATGGCTCTTTGATTGCATTACCCAGGGCGACAAAGGCTTCCTTCTTCCTTATGAAACGAGACATTTATTCCACGCCTGTGATACGACGCAGATCGCTGCTGAGAAGAATACGGACGAATTTGGCGATAGTTATGCACGAGATTTGGACATCCAGGAGCTCAGGCAATTACTACAAGATATGCCGAAAAAGGAGGTCGTGGAGACACCCTTTCACAAGGAGAGCTTCCTCCAACAACTTATTGAGCACGACCACGACCTTGGCCAGATGCGGAGCCACTTGTTCAAAGGTATGAAAATCTATTTTGCTGGAGCCGACCCTGCACCACCGATCCAAGCATGCCAGACGAGAAACCAGATTCGGTTTGGAGGTGGGAGTTCAGTAGACGACCTCGACGACAAAGCTATCACGCACATCGTTATTATGAGCAAGACAGAAGCTGAAGAAATAGATACTGCGGCGGAGGTACGGTCCGCAATCAGCTCACGACGCCCTGTTCCAAGGGTGGTCTCACAACAATGGGTAGCAGAGTGTTGGAAGAATCGAACTGTGGTGGATGAGGAGAGATTCACGCCGCTATAGTGGCCTTAGTGGACGACGAATGGTTTATTAACTACCTGCTCTATTTACGTGTAGAGTAGTAGATGGCTCAAGTTCGACGGCCGTGCTGGAACAGGGCACAAAGAATAACTTGGGCAGAATGCGTAATCCATCCTATTTGGTTGTTCCCCATCATCTGACTGTAGGATGTTTTATTTACCGATCGTAAGGAAGATGCGGTCGCCAATATCTCCAATACCAGGCTTGAGCATTCCGTTAGGCGTCAGCTCGGTGTCAACCCCTGCTACCCATATCTCTACCGCTTCAGGCCACTCGGCTGCGGCGCGGCTCACACCTTCCGCGGCGGCGATAACGGACAGGACGACAATCTTCTTAACACCCCATTCTCGTAAGGTCTGGATGGCGGCCACACACGTACCGCCGGTAGCGATGACGGGATCGACGATTATGGCCAAGCTCGAGGCGTGGGCGCCCGGCTGACCAGCTGCGATGTGGTTGGGGAGGTTGTTGTAGTATTCGACGGGTTCGAGGGTGCTTGGTTCACGGTATAGACCGAGATGATGTACGGGGACGGGGTTTGGGAGGAGTGTTTGCACGGCTTTCGTCGCACGTTAGCGCGGGACTACCGGAGGCAGAGAGGTAAGAAACGGACCGTCGACCATGCCCAGGCCAGACCTCAATATAGGCACGATGGACAACTCCTGCGGCTCGGTTGACGTCGTCGTGTATTCGTATCCGATAGGTGTTGTTCCCTATACAAGTGGGACATTCCGCATATTAGGGGAATGCACGCAAGCGGTCAAACGGGTAGGAACGGAGGACAGGAGAAGTATACCTTCGGTCCGTCGACTACGGTCAGGGTGGAGGCGAAGGCGTCGCAACCGATGATCAGTGCAATATCGTGAACAAGAGATTTGACTTCGCGGGCTTCGGTTTCCTTAGACCTCAGGCGACTCAGTTTGGAGAGCAAGCAAGGGTGTCTGGATACGTGGACGTTGGACGGTAGCGACATGGTCTATAGAGTACCTGGGTTGATAGCTAATGTGGAAGACTATTCTAACGAGGCCAGTTGTAAAAGGCGTAAGTCGAATGCGAAGAGCGCCAGCAACAAAATGACAGGCAGGCGGAAGAAGGCAGAGATATGTCGGCAAGTAGCAAGTAGGCTGGCCATGTATACGACGTTATCTTTAAGTATGTTGTGCTGGTGTTACGTAGGGAGCAGGACACGACCTAATCTGTACCCATCACGACGTCCGTTAGGACCGATGGCGGGGAAATGCCCCGCGATGCGGCTGCTTTTGGGCAAGCTAGGTAGACTAGGGTTGGACTAGTGCCGTGTCTACCCAGGTACCTTACCTAAAACCGGAGTTCTCGACAGAACTGCACAGATAAGCATACCTGAGCTAACTCCGAGACCAGTTGAGGGAAGGCACAGTAGAGCATCTGAACTTTAACTGTACTATAAGACTTAATCTCACACCCCTCCCCGCTCCATAGTCTCCAACACCAATACATCTCCGTTTGACCCTTGTCTTCTTGTACCCATGTTGACAGACAGTGCGGTTTAAACATTTCCTTGTTAGGACCCGTCACATGAATACAAAACAAAACATCACGAATGCCAAGTCTGCAATCCTTCGATAACTTTTCGAAGCTTAGCATTCATTCGCCGAAACCCACCGCAAGATTGAGATGAGTATAACGAATCAGACAGAAGAAGAAGATGCGGCTATGAGTTGATTATAGAGCCCCCTCTCCCCGAAAACTGCTCGTCATGATACCTTCGGTTAGCTCGGCCGGGTCAAGAAGGCCATCCGGGGCCCCGCCTGGTCTAGGCGCCACTCCTTCGCGGCGCCAAGATGCCGGAGAGCCTGCGCGGTTGACATCCTCGCAGTCCCGCAAGACGGCATCCGACTATGAGGTCCCGGAGTCGTATCTTAATCTGCCCGAAGTAGGCGACGTATCGGCCATACAAGACCGGAACCAGCTATCCCGTCTCGACAGCTGTTCCATCGAGGAATTAGCATCTCGTCTTCGATCCGATCAGGAGATTCCGCAGCGGAGAGAATCGCTCGCTGGGAGGCAACAGCAGCAACACGTTCCTCCCATCCAGCCGCCCGAGGATGAAGCCGGAATACCACTTTCCGAGCGGGCCACCGAGTTCTACACCGTCTCCTATCTCATACTGTTCGCCATATTCGGCACTCTTGCCCGTCTTGGTTTGCAGGCTCTCACATTCTATCCCGGGGCACCCGTCTCCTTCAGCTCCGTGTGGCCCAACTTCGCCGGCACTCTGATCATCGGCTTCCTGACAGAAGACCGCATGTTGTTCCGCTATGAGCGAGGCAGCACCGAGAGTTACAACCAGCAACTCGCCGAGCTCAAAAGGGACGAGGAATCTGGTTCCCCCGACTCCCAGCGCATAGCTCAGGACCTTGCCGCCACGAAGAAGGCCCACCTAGCCGTCAAGAAGACCATTCCTCTCTACATCGGACTCGCCACCGGCTTCTGCGGCTCGTTCACTTCCTTCTCCTCTTTCATCCGAGACATCTTCCTAGCGTTATCCAACAACTTGCCCATGCCAGATGGCGCCGCCACACCCCGGAATGGAGGCTACTCGTTCCTAGCCCTGCTCGCCGTCACCATCGGCACCGTCTCTCTCTCCTTTGTAGGCTTCTATCTCGGAGCCCACCTAGCTGAGGCCTTGGAGCCCGTGATCCCCTCGCTCTGGTATCCCTTGTCCCGCAGAGTCCTCGACCCTCTCGCTGTAGTGCTAGGTTGGGGCTCTTGGATCGGTGCTGTCATCCTCTCCGTTGTCCCGCCAGATAGACACAGCAGCCCGGGTGCATCCGAGATCTGGCGCGGCCGGGCCACCTTCGCCCTCGTATTCGCGCCTTTGGGTTGTCTCGCGAGGTTCTACGCCTCGGCTCGTCTCAACGGACGGTTTGCGGCGTTCCCACTCGGGACCTTTGTCGTGAACGTGGCTGGCACAGCTATCCTCGGGCTAGCCTGGGATCTCGCCCATGTTCCCGAAGGGGGCGTCATCGGATGCCAAGTGCTCCAGGGCATTGAGGACGGGTTCTGTGGATGTCTGACTACGGTGTCCACATGGGTTCTTGAGTTAGCGGTTCTTGGACGTCGCATGGCTTACGTGTATGGAGGCACGAGCGTTGTGTCTGCGTTGGTGCTCATGATAGCCATTATGGGTGGCTTGCGCTGGAGTCAGGGGTTCTCAGACCTGCTCTGTGTGCATTGAAACTTCACCTGCACATGGGTCAGTCACTTATTCGCACTACATACACATGCTTGGCGAATCCCTCCCTTGTGGGGGGGGGGGGGCCACAAGGAACGCCCCATTGTAATTATTTTCTTAAAGTTATGGCGGGAAGATGGTATAAAGGCCGACAC
>MU619761.1:14442-190980 GCA_025201785.1 Xylaria longipes
GCCCCCCCCCCCCCCTCCACCCCCGCGGCCCCCGCCTCGCCCCGCGCCCCCCCCCCCCCCCCCCGGCACCCGCCCCTCCCCCGGGGCGCGCCCCCCCCTTCCCAGATCGATCAGCCCAATTGTAATTAGTTCGTAATAGGTAGGCCGTCAGATTCTTCTAACGGCCGACGCGCCGGACATTGCAGACCTTCAACATCTTGTACAGTAATTACGTCCTCTTGTAAACTTATACAAATACATTATTTCTCAAGCGCGATCCCAGGGGAAGCCGCTGGTGGCAAATGTGACTAGATCATCCGTTTCATATGATCCGGACCGCAACCATGTACTAATTTTCTCATGCAGTAATTATATATGTCTAGTCCTAACTTACCTCTTACGTAAACACTTCATTGGTGTCTTGAAACTCGCTTCTGATTAACGAAAGTGGTATAGAAATGGCGAGTCTCCATTGCTTCGATTTCTAACCGTACGCTCGTCCGGGGATAGTCGCCGCTTTAAACTCGAGCTTATGCGATAGAGCTCCCAGTCTTTGAGTCCTGCAAGGTGAGAACGCTAGGCAAGGCTTGCTAACGAATGATACAAGCTTTGATTGTGTCGTTGAACGACCCGAAGGTTCATATAGCTTATCTAATGGATATGTTGTATGATCTCGAATATCTAGGATACCTTAGATATTCTCGAGGCCGTGGGGACAAAGAGAAAGATAAGACTAGCACAAAGGGCTCGTGTACACGCTATCAACAGCTTGGCCAGGATGAAAGATATGCTATATTTGGACCAATTCTTATCACGATGTTACCTCCTAGCATGTGGGCGGCGAACCAGCAAGGGTACTCGCTCTAGAGTAGAGTCCGAGGTGACGATCTCCAAACATTCCCCGCATGCAAACTACAAGGTGAGAATCACACCATCGAGTTAAGATATTGCTCATATTAACTTCCTAATCGAGCCTTTACATTTTACATGCATGTTAAACCATGGACCAAAGAGCGAGTTGACCGCTCATTAAAATAGAGTCATTCGAACCGCAATTTGAAGGACGAAATAGAATTGGGCCGAAAGCGCTCATTGCTTTCATCGGTAACCATCCTTACGATCTCATATATCACGCTTTTCGACGGCTCTTCGACCCTTTGCAATTTCATTGGTTAGCACTCAACATGGATGACAAGTCGACCATCGAAGCTGCCACGACCAGTCAACCAGGCCGAGCCTCTGTCCCTTCCTTATCTGAGAAGGCCCTAGTTTCTTCAAGGGATTTGGACGAGACTTACAACACATACAAGCAGCAAGACGGCCAAGATATCGACCCGCGAGAAGCTCGGCAGGTCTTGCGGAAAATAGACACGCATCTCTTGCCCCTTCTCATGGGAACCTACCTGTTGCAGTACCTAGACAAATCAAGCATCAACTCCGCGAGCGGTACGTAGTTTTCGGTTTCGTTTTTTTCTTCTTTGTTTTGGTAACTTTTGGAGTACAGACTTCCCTTCCTGAGCCAGAGAGTATCTATGAGCTTTCCGAAACCCTCACAAATTATACTCGAAATGGCGATAACTGACCCGGCGTGTTCTAGTATTTGGATTGAAACAAGGCACGAACCTGCACGGGCAGCAGTACTCATGGCTGACATCCCTATTCTACATCGGCTACCTGGTAGCGCAACCCGTGGCAGGGTACTCTCTCCAACGGCTCCCTGTGGGCAAGTTCATTGGATTCACCGCTCTTGGTATGCTTCGTCACGCCTGAAAACGTAGGGCGACCGGCTACTGACTGATCTTCATCCGGCAAGTCTGGGGCTTGCTCACGATCACGACTCCCGCCTGTACGAACTTCGCGGGGATAGCCGCCAACCGGTTTCTGCTAGGAGTATTCGAGTCTGTTGTGAATCCGGGGTTCGTGCTATGTCTATCCATGTGGTACCGAGTCGACGAGCAACCCATACGCCTAGTGAGTTACTATTTGATGAACGGCGTCGCGGGTATTTTCGGGGGGCTGCTGGGATACGCCGTCGGCCACATTACAACCGGTTTGCCTCGGTGGCAGTATGTCTTTCTCATATTCGGGTCGATCAGCCTAGCGTGGGGCGTTATATTCCTGGTTCTCATGCCAGATCTTCCCACGACGGCACGGTTCCTAGGTCCCCGTCAGAAGATTGTGGCTGTCGAGCGGGTTGCGCAAAATCGCCAGGGTATCAAGAACCACCACTTTAAGACGGTTCAAATGTGGCAATGCTTAAGAGATCCCAAGACGTGGATCCTCTTCGTCATGTCTGTGGCGGCTCAGGTAAGACTTTCGGAATATTCGGGTATTCTGTCTTGAATGGGAGTGGGAAGCAACCTTGATCCACACACTTGTCCTCCTGACTGCTCTTACCGTGCCGTGGTGCCCTTTAACTCCTTGTTATGGATTGACTCGCTAACTTTTCATCTGAGGAATAGATTCCGAATGCTGCACAGTCGACTGTAGGTTAATGATGTGTTGGGTTCGTCGCAGTCTGGTAGCACTCGTTGATCATGCATAGTTCACATCCATTATTCTCGAGACCTTTGGTTTCGACGTTCTTCAGACACAGTATATGCAAATACCCGGTAACGTCAGTAAGTGAAACCATGTCATTTCTTTCCGGTTGTTATCGTGGGAGACAAAATGTTCTAGGTTGTTATCCGTGCTCTCGACGAGACCGAAAACAATTATCCCAGGCAAAGACGCTAACCCTTAAATATGTTAGTCCAGGTCGTGTCTCTTCTCGCGTCAGGTTATGTCAGCTCTAGATTTCCTAACATGCGATGTGCCGTGATGCTGGCCGGCAATCTCATCTGCGTCGCTGCTGGGGGTGCCCTTGTGGGATTGCCTGCTGGATCCGATGGAACAGAGAACAGATGGGGCCGTCTCGTAGCCCTTTGGTTGTGTTCTTTTCAGTCTGTCGGATTTAGTATGAGTCTCACAATGGTGAGCAGCAACGTCGCGGGTTACACCAAGAAGCAACTGACTGGAGCCATCCTCTTCGTTGGGTACTGCGTGGGTAACGGTGAGTACTATCTAACTCAAGCTGAGATAGCTATCCTCATGATTATTTCTATGACGTGAATAATGACCGCTGATGCTTAATAGTATGCGTCTCTTCCATATAGACCACCTAGCACCATATCTTTAAGGAAAGCCACTGAGACGATAATAGATTATTGGTCCTCAGACGTTCATCGAGACAGAAGCCCCTCTCTATACCTCTGCGTGGTGAGTATAAACAATCCTGGCCCTCGCTCTCAGGCTCTCGATATTGGCCGTATCTGGACTAACCTTCGACAGTGAGTTGGAACATCACGCCCTACTCCAAAAGCCGCGAAGGGTGCTTTCTTTAGTCTTGATAATAGTTTGGAACTAACACTGTGTATTTTGTTTGGATTTCCAGACATCGCGTAAGTGGTAACCATAGTACTTGCACGGCGGTCGAGGTGGATTTATACCCAGCATAGGCCCGACTGACCAAGTACAGAATCCTTATAGGTTACTCAGTAAAGACGCTCATGGTCGTGGTATTGTATCTCTACATGTGGACCGTAAACAAGAAACGTGACCGAGAGGCGGCTGTTTCTGGGTCTCAATTAACTGCTGAGCAGGAAAAAGAGGCAATTGAGCGAGGGATGCAGGTACGTAAAGTTTCAGAACACATATCATGTCTCTGAGCATCCTCTCCCAAGCAATTTTTGTATCTACAACCATATTTCTTTGAGTTGTATCGAATTATGGATCTGTGGCTAACACATACTAAAGGATGTAACCGAACTTGACAACCCTGGGTTTAGATATGTCCTGTAACGATGTCACCGAGCAGGTTCATCAATAAACCCTTGCCTTTTGTTAATTATTATCTGATTTAAGATTAACTATAGGTATGAGGCGGAAGTCAGCATCCACCGTTAATATCAGGCTTACAACTCGAAGGAACCTGGGTCATAGATGCAGCCAAATTAAGCGAGACTCCTACATCATGCGCTCTGCACGCATATAAGACATACTGTATGTGAGACATGAAAAGTTCCTACAACGTTGCACTACATACAAAAACATCATGTTCAAACTTCTCTTAATTTCGGCGTGAATTGTGCCATGTGATCGTCTCTAAAAGAAACCTGTAGACTTGGTGGCTCAGAGAAGACGTATACTACAAACGGTATAGATGGCAATTGATATTGAATAAAGCTTTGGGCAAGACTATCGCAGGGGTTATAGTACATGCTTAAAATACCCTTCCCCACAAAGTGTCCGCGCAAGATCTTGCAATATAAGTACTGTATATATATGTGTCTCTTCTAAAGACAAGGTTACCGATTTTGTCATGCTACAGTATAATTTATCCATCCGCTCTACGGTAGAGTACCTAGGTCTTGCTAAGGGGTCTCTTTTGGGAATTTGGAGACGACGCTAAGAACGTACCAAACTCCCGGAACCCGATGGTGACTGTTATAATGGTCTCTGTCTGATTCAAGCCTGTACCGGTCCGAGGTCGTATCGGTACTGGGCCTATGTAAATATAAGAGGACACCTCTATAAAAATAGAGGATGAGGGAAAAAGAAATCTGAAATTGCGCTACTACTTTGCTATAATTGGTTAGTAATGTCACTTGTAACTCATGGTAAACTATGGCTGTACTGGTTCGAGTGTTAGGTATACTAGTCTTCTGTGTGTGTGGTCCAAGCCCGTGCTGGTTCAAAGTTCCACTCAGTAGTTCGAGCTACCTACTTAGGTAGTCCGCGGTTGTACTAGTGCGTAATTCGAGTTATACTAGTCCGCAGTCCTATCCGTACCTATAGTACCTAGGTAGGTAGTAGGGGTAGCATTATCCAATGACATAACGAGTATCTAGTATACAGTACTATGTACGTTGGTTGCTATGCAGGAAGGGGATCCTTGGCCGAAGGTTGCGGTAACCGCTGATCCGGCTACTGGAACATGTTTCCTTAATAGTGCGTTGGGTTAAGTACTCTAATCTCCGGCCTCTATCCCTAACGAAGCCTGGGATTTGTCAATCTCGTATACTTACATCATAACGCCGGCCAATCCCTACTACCTATACTATAATAGTTGATTTAGCTTGTTTCTTGGCATCGGCCATCAACACCATCTCGCGTGCTTATTTTAGGTCATTGATTAACATCCCAGTTACCGACTTAACTACGTACCAGTAGGGCATTGCCTCGCTCCTCTACAGCCCCCCCACGGCGACAATATCACGCAATGCTTGCCGCGGCTGGGTACATACTTACCTACATTGTACGTGGGGTTACTGCTGCAAGTGTAATTACAGTGCATGTACATACGTCGTGACATGCGGCGCGGCGCCTCACGTAAGGAGCCGCTCAACAGAGAATCCAGAAAGGTACAGTATGCAGCTAGAATTTAGTGTAGAGACCTGGTCTTATTGCCGCAGTGGTGGGTGGTGCCAGCTGTGACCTACGCATCTGTTCAAAACCCAGCTCGATCCCGGCATCGTTGTTGTCCGTTTTGTCTGTGGTCAACCTCACCCAGCTTAGCTACTCCCCATGCTGGCTCTCGACCATGGCCATCCCACTCGGATCGGTCGCGGCACTGTCGGCCATTGCTGGCGTTGTCTCGCATCTGAGCTACTTCATACATGGCGAGCATATGCTCACTGCCTATAGATGGGTGATGCTTGCTCTCTCTGGCCCGCCCACCACCGTCGCACTCCTCAATACGTTGGCGGGGTTGCCACTCTCCTACGCCGTTCAGCTCACATCTGTCAGCTATGGCGCATACGTGACTGCGCTCTTCGCCTCCATAGTAGTCTATAGAGCTTTCTTCCACCCGCTGCGCCATTTCGCGGGCCCTAAACTGGCCCGGCTATCTCAGTTTTATCACGTCTTCCACATTAGCGCCAAGGTCGACAATTACAGGCACCTGGATCGCCTGCATAAGCAATATGGCGAATACGTGCGGGTTGGCCCAAATCTACTGTCCATCTCCGATCCGGATTTGATAGAGATCATCTTCCACCCACAGAGTAACTTCGCCAAGGCCGAATGTCAGTGAACCGTCGTGTAGTTTTCTCTTACGCGACTTTAATGACGAGGCATCACTGACGCTTTCGTACACCTAGGGTACGATATTGCTAACCCGCTGCTAAACTTGGTGCAGTTGAGGGACAGGGCTGAGCATGACAGGCGGCGGCGTCATGGCTGGGACTTGGCCTTTACAACGAAGGCACTCCGTTCCTATGATTCGCGTGTTCTCAAGTACGCCGACCAATTCGTTGCCCAGATGCAGAGGAGAGCAGGACAGGCCATCAACGTTACCAATTGGCTCGAATGGTACGCTTTTGATGTTATGGGTATGACTTCCGCCGCAGTGGTTGCTATGGGAGAGAGAGGCGATGGATGGGCTGATATGCAGTAGGTGATCTTGCTTTCGGGCGCTCCTTCAAAGCTCTTGAGAACGGGAAGTCGCATCTCTACATCGACACAATGCACTCGACGAGCGCGTTACCACTCGGCTGCCTTGGCACTATGCCCTGGCTCATCCAGACTATGACGAATCTGGTGCCTAAGAGGCTGAACCCTTTTATGAATCTGGTCCGCTATAGCGATGAGTGCATAGAAGAGCGTAAACAAAGGAAGCCCGCGGAACCCGACATCATGAGCCCGATTCTGGCGGCTGGTCCCTTCTACAAGGACCCCAAGGCAGACGCGCTCCTCCTTGTGGGCGATGCAAGGCTCATTATCATAGCAGGAAGCGACACGTCGGCATCCGCTCTGATTCACTCGTTTTATGAACTAGGAAGAGACCCGAACGTGGTACAGAAGCTACGCGAAGAACTGGAACAGCACGGGATCCGAAACGACGAGACACTGTCCATCACGCAGTTGCAGTACCTGGAATATTTGAATGCTTTCATCAACGAGACGTTGAGGATGCGTGAGTGACCCCGCCGAGGCCAAGGCGCCTGTTTTCTGGACACTTTGGGGCTATTTCTATTATCGGAAAGAATGCTCACCATTGCTCATGACAGATCCGACCAACCCGGGCGGAGTATTCCGCCTAACACCCCCAGGCGGTGCGAAGATAGGCGGCCACTACCTGCCAGGAGGAGTCAAGGTGGTGAACCCACACTACACGGTCCTTCGATGTAAGCGAGCAATACCTGGACGCATGGGTATTTGATCATGACTGATTGCCGTCTTAGCACCGAAAGCCTTCGTGCTGCCCAACGAATTCATCCCTGAGCGATGGACCACAAGGCCAGAACTGATCCTCAACAAGAAGGCGTTCTGTCCCTTCTCCCTTGGACGATATGCTTGTAAGACAAGCCCTACACCCGTACTGCTGCCCGCGTTGCGACGTGTCTAACATGAAGGTGAAAACGATATAGGCATCGGCAGGAACCTGGCCCTCAACGAACTACGGGCCGTCATCTCCAAGTCGGTGCTCGAATTTGACATATCCTTTGCCCCCGGCGAGACGGGGCGGACGCTGCTAGAGGAGTCGAAAGATATTTTCACCATGTCACTGGCTAAATTGGAACTTCGCTTTACCAAGCGGCAAAAGTAGTACTATGTAGTGCGGCGCTTTTCTCTCTCTAAACGTTGAATTGATACCCCTTCAATATACTATCTCTTGACTTGATACCTAGTATTGATGGGATGTGACGAGTTGTGGCTGGTTAGTAGTTACAGAGAGACACGGGCGTCCTGGCTTATGGCGAGTTGTCACGATGAAAGTCTCGTTGCTTTGGCGCAGAGAGACGTCGTATAGGAAGTGCACTGTCTAGACGATGAGAGACAGCGTTGCCATACTGCGCGCCGCGCTGTGTGTTGGTTCTGTACGGATCGGCTGCGGTACTGTTACGGAGTAGGTAGCTAAATATGGTATGCAACCCCCTGCATCGCCAGATTAGTAGAACAGGGGAGGGAGAGGGCCTCTGTACAGTACGCACGGTAGGTACGGAACATCATGGATGGGGAGTACTGCATGTGCAGTTCCCCTGCATATAACAGGTACCGTAGGCAGCGCCGCACACAGTCAAGTCAAGTCAAACAAATCGCTTTAACTTGATTTAACTTGATTAACACCCAAAATCGCCTTATTTAACTGAATCAAACGTTTAGCTTACTTGATTTGAGCAATTAATTGGTCAAGCAAACTAAATAAGTGGATTCGAGGGTTAGCAGCTTTTTTTTATTTTATATTACTGCCTATAAAGCGTAATTAGTTCTAAATAGCCTCAATAATAACAGGTGTAAGCAGGTATATATAGCTGGGTGTAGCTAGGTGTAGCTAGGTGTAGCGTAAGCTATCGATAAGAAATTTCTACTACGAGAGAAATACCTAGGTAAGTACCTACGTACGAAGTATTTCTTGTTAAATATACCTTGTAAAAAATAGAAAAAAATATAGAAAATTAATTGCAATTAATTACAAGTACTTACAAATAATAAAAATCTTTGCTTTAATTGGGCAAGTAATTCTAAATCGTTATTTTGTTTTAACTGGTCAAGTTACTTATCAGTCAATCAAGTATTACTTTAACTGTGTGCGGCGCTGACCGTAGGTAGGTATGCTCCATTACCTAGGTATTTTGATGTCGCCCTCTCACTAAGTTAGTTAATGGAATTAATTCACAACTAGCCAATCAACGCTTAGAATTTGTTGACCTATAAAGGGAGGGCGACTCTAGTCTACTACTCTGAATGCCGCAGCATTGCATTATAATGAGCCAGGAGCAAGTCTACAGTAAATACGCAATACGCCCCCTTATGTCCCGCGAAGTCATCGTCCCCGTTCGCCGCGTCGTCTGATTCATCGTTGCCACTCCAACTTCAGTCCCACCCAGTCATCGTTGGTGTTAGTTTCACACTCGCCCTGCAATTCCTAGCTGCCTGATCCTTCCTACCAGACACCCTACAACTCCAGTCTTTGGACCTAAATATGATCCTCTTACACATATCATATTTCATGATATAGGCGACGGTCGTGAGACTGGATCTTCGACATCATAGTATACAGCGCGTATGACCTTCGTGTAGACCTCCCGGATCACGTAGACTGACAGGATCTCAAGTATGGGTAGCATGTAGACTCTTGATGTTGTGCGAAGGTCTTATCTCCTTCGTGGACCAGTTAGCTATATCTAGATATGCCATTTGTCCTAGGGTTTAGATATTGTGAGACTCAGGAACCTCCTGGGGGTCAGAGGTTGTGGTGTTGTTGTAATATACACCTCCCGTACAGCAGTTTTAATGCCAGTTTTGTAACAAGGGCTTGGAAGAGTGTTCAATTCAACTAATAATCATCTATGCGATCATGGGGGCTCTGGAGCTCTGGTTCTCCTGTTCGGACGGGCGAACTCCAGGCTATACTTATTTGCGAATAGCTTCACCTAAGCCAGCCGCCCGGCTTCCCCTTGCCCTCGCGCCCTCGTATTATTGTCTCGGATGAATCAGAACATATACGAGAGAGGACGGGAGGCCTTAGCTATCCATAGGCTCTGCCACCCGATCATAAAATTATTATTGGAATATGAACATGCACACGAACATGCAGTTCGCCAGACCTAGGGGCTGACCCAGGGGCTCAGATCTGGTCCTAGTTCCTTGGGTCCGTGCGACAAGTTTTTCGATTGATTCGAAGCTGCTTCTCTTTTCATGCGTCTTTCAAGCTGTTTTTTCTCTCGTTCCGCTTCCTGGACTGCCTGTCTAGCTCTGCAAAGCTGGTGTGAGGTCATAGGTATGACTAAAGGATCATACTTCGAGACCACGTTCCATATTTTTCCTTTCAGCTCTTTTCCGTGGACGTCTTTTATAAAGCGGTTAAGTCCTTCCAAGCTTGAAAGGGACACCCAGCCGTAGTTACCACCTGTAGTTAACCCGACTGCTATAGGGTTATAAAGAGAAAAAATATCCAATAATCGATTCCAATTTGGAAGAATAGAACTCAGAGGTTTTCCTTTTATATATACCCTAGTTGTAAAAGGATATAGCTCTTTAGGGCTAGGAGCATGACCATCGCAGAACTTTCGTACTCCATCGTTTTGTTTTTGTTTAATTTCAATTCGTAATGTAATGCTTTCTTGTAATCGCAGTAGGTTGACAAGAACAGCTAACTCGCGGATGGTATCATCTGCAGCATTGTGACCAGATCTTCTGCCGCATGTTGCTTGGTCACCTGGCGCAAAACCCAATGCACGAAGTGTGTCGCGTAAGCCGTACGCCATCTTCGGTTCCGAGATTTCCATGACAACTTCTTGCAAGTCAACCTACGACGAAAAAAATTGAAAGATTTGGCTGAGGTGCGACGCAATTGTTGTGAACTCAAAAACCAAATCAAATCCTACTAGAACTAAAGGTGAGTTGGAGCGTTGCTGAACTGACTTCAAAAGAGCAACTGGCGCTGCCTCGGTTTGTGTAGGCTCGATTTCTTGAAGCTGGCCGAAATGACATGTATCTTTTGGTCCTGACATCTGTCACTTTCCTTTAAGCCGTAGCCAGTAACACTCAATAGTATTCTGTTCAAAAAAGGCTTGTAACCTCTGGCCTTGAAAGGGGGAGGTGTCTAGTGTTGGTGTCGGCGGTGTTGTTATAGGACGCGGAAAAGGCAAAACTGCAATGCCAATATCTGTAATACCGAGCGGTTCGTTCTTTTTAGTGGAAAGACCTTCGAAATCTATTGCTACAAAAGTACAAGAGGACTTGGCGCTGTTTTTTAATGCGTCAAGGGTGGCGAGATTGCTTCGCCAGAGAGTTTGCCAATGCTTCGTCTTGAAGTGGCGGCACCTTTCGTGGTAGCGCATTTTTGCCTTGTGGGTTTGGATGTTGTTACGGTACTGTATATAAGTGACTGCAGATGACCAAGTCTCCGACTTGGTAACGTTCTCTATTTTGATAGTGTCGTGGTTTAGAGCTGCAGTTCTGTTCCGTGACAACTGTGTAGGCAGGAGCAATATGATGCTGCGAGATTCCTCGGAAGCTAGCCACTGATGAAATGGAAGACTGGCTGGCGCTGTGGTTACTGCGTACTGAAGAGCGGCCGTACATCTGCTTTATGCCCCCTATTGCTACTGTTAGCCAATCGTACTCATAGCTTACACATTAGTTACTTACATACCAGATATGTCAAGATGTCCCTCAACCCCCTGGATGGCTTATTAATAAAGGTCGATGTAAATGTTGTAGTTTGGTTGACGAATTGATTAAGGTTAGAGCGGTAGAAGGTGTAGATGTGGCGGCTGGTTACTGTTTATCTACTGTTTACCTAGGTCCTTGAACAGATATAAGATTCTAGTTACAAACCTTATAAGATTCTAGTTACAAACCTTATAAGATTCTAGTTACAAACCTTATAAGATTCTAGTTACAAACCTTATAAGATTCTAGTTACAACACATAGGTTTGCAAGGCACTTGACAAAACGCTTTTTTAAGGAGATAGACGGGTAGACCTGTTCTGGCGGCGTTGAGAGCTCGGACCATGCCAACTCCAACCATAATGCTCGCTAGGCCCGAAATGGTCTAGACCATTGGCTCTGGAAAAAGCATCGAGAAGCTGTAAGTACATCTCACGGAACATCTCTATCAATCCGCACCGCGACCTTCGCATCGAACTGCAAAACCCATACCATGCCGCCTCGCATATCGACCCGGCTGGCAGCTCCGTGCTGCAGAGCACCGCTAGACCCGTCCGCCCGCCCGTCCCTCGTCACTCTCTTCGCCGCGCTCTCCGTGCAGACCGTACAGTCACAGACTCGCAGCGCATCCATTCTCGCCAACCTCTCCGACAACCGGGGCGCCTACCAGAAGCGCATCCGTGTCGGTCGCGGTCCGTCCTCAGGAAAGGGAAAGACGTCAGGCAGGGGCCACAAGGGTCAGAAGCAGCATGGAAAGGTCAAGCCGTGGTTTCAGGGTGGTCAGACACCTCTGATCTTCCAGAAGGGCCGTCTGGGTTTTGAAAACCTGTACGTGGATAGAACCTGCTTTACATCTTGTGGATGTGCCGGCTAACAACCAAGCTAGACGCGCTCCCGTCATGTCCGAGGTCAACTTGGACAAGCTACAGGAGTGGATCGACGCCGGTCGCATCGACGCGACCAAGCCCATCACGCCCAAGGAACTGATACAGTCCAACCTCGTGGGGACCATCAAAGACGGCATCAAGCTGCTGGCACGGGGGGCCGACGCTCTCAAGCAGCCCGTCGACATCATGGTGTCCCGGGCGTCGGCGGCGGCCATCGATGCGGTGGAGAAATCCGGTGGCAAGATCGTGACGAGGTACTACACGAAACAGGCCATCAAGCGGCTGGTGGAAGGCAAGAGCATAAACACCGGGCTGCCGCTGCCGACGGGTGCCGAGCACGTTGAGCCGGTGCTGGAGGGGCTGCGGCAGAAGGGATTCTCTTATCGGCTGCCAGATCCCACGTCTCGTTGGGACATGGAGTACTACCGCGACCCGGCCCACCGAGGCTATCTCAGCCATACCCTACAGCCCGGCGAGTCGCCCAGCTTGTACTTCAGGGTGCCGCCGGCGCAGATCGCCAAGGACTTGGCGAAGAAGAAGAAGGTCAAGCAGGAGGATGTCAAGCTCTGGGAGAAGCTGTAATGGCTCCGGATCACTGCTCCATGGCTGTGAAGAGAGTGGTATGTATATTATGAGTGTTGTATGAATACTCAGGCTCGACCGTGAGGGGGTATACACCTCGCATGTATAATGATCATGTAAATTTGCGTCTTGTCGTCCATCTGCGGATATTGATTTCTCCACATGAAGTATCGACAATGCTCCCTTTCCCTCCACCCCTTGCTGAGCTTTGCCTGTCTAGAAGACATTTTTGGTTTGATGTCAATGCACTTAGTAGGTAGCAACCTCAATCAGCAGTATTCCACCTTGAGTTCCATAATGCCAGCAAGGGTCGCAGCAGTCTGCTCGGGCAGGTTCCTGCGGCTGCATCTCCAAAAAGAGCGGGGGAGATAGGTCCCAGCTTCCCGGATGCCTAAGAGCGGGACTGCGAGTGCGCTGTAGGTAGGAGTGCTGTAGGGAGGGGCGTACACTAAAGGTGACCTACCTTATTAGCTCCAATGGTCTGGAAGGACCGGAATAGTGGCAGTGGTACCTAGCACCAACCACCAACACGTGAAGGGCGCGAGGGGACGAAGACTCGGCATGTTCATCATCCCCATACATTACTGTGCTCGCGAATTGCATCAATCCCCTTCTCTTAATGTATTAGGTTAGAGCGTGCCATTCTACGCCATTGATAGGTTGGCACCATCCTTGCCACCCGATTAACGTCTCTACAGTAGTCTGCGGCAGAGTGTGGTCGGTCTAGGTGGTGTCCTACGCGAGCGACGGACGGTGGGCATCATCATCACATCACATCGCATCGCGCACGATTCACGCTCGCCTCGAGGTACTCTCTTCCTTTCCCTTCTCCTCTTCTTTCCCCCAATAGAGCTCTCCCTTCACGGCGCCATGTCGCTCTTCGGCACGTCGCCCACCGACGAGTCTCCGTCTTTGCACCATGCCACCATGGCCACGAAATCTCGTGCCTCGCTTTTCGACGACGACGATGACAATGACTCCCCGAACCGCTCGACGTCGGACACGCTCTTCAATGATGAGGACGACGATCGGTCGCCCTGGGACATGCCCACGCCGCGGAAACAACAGTCGCGCGTCGAACTGCTGCGCGGCCTGCTTGCTGGTGTCCAGGTCCCGGGTAGCTACGTCGATGCCTTCGACAGCGCCCTGGCTCAGGACGGTCGAGGTGGTCGCGCTGTTACGTCCGCCGGCATTGCCAAGACCCTCGCCGCCGCCAAGCTGAGCGCCGATCACCAGGTCCGCATCATGAATATCCTCGCTCCGTCGGGCGGCGAGGTATCACTGGGCCGCGATGAGTTCAACGTGCTGCTGGCCCTGGTTGCGCTGGCTCAAGAGGGTGAGCCTGTGAGTCTCGATAGTGTCGACGAGCGAAGACGGAGTAAGTCGCTATTTTCTTTTCTTCTTCGTTGTCTTCTTATGATTTGCTTTGCCCGTAATTGTGAAGTACCTCGTCAATCCCGAGTGCATTGCTTTGGTTGGCCAATTGCTCGTGCCAGCCACGCCATCTACTCTGACCAGAGAGATCTTGTCGTGGCTTCATCGATCTGGGCAGTGGCATTGTGATTGCTCACGCTCTGGCGTTTGCGGGGACGCAGTTCGCTGATACGACGAATGATAGACCTGCCCGAGCCCCAGTTATCGTCATCCGTCGATAACAACAAAAACTCCAACCACAGCCGCGACAACAGCAGCAGCAATAACAACGTGCCCGACTTTCCCACCGCATCCGCCACCGCCGAACTTGCCGCGAAGCCGCCCCAGCGTCCTGATACTCCGCCGACATCGACTGTGCGACCCCGGAAACCCTCGATGGACAATCCCGAGGATGACCCCTGGAACACGCCCGACGTCCACCGGCACCACAACCATGTGACAACCCCCAAGACAAATGGCTACGGTCGCACTGACGCCCGCGCCAATGGGAACAGCTACAGCAGCTTCAACGATGCCGAGGTACCCTCTCGCACAACCTCCAACTTTACTACGACGTCGGTGCCCAGTGCTTCCGGTTCTCAGTCGGGTGGATCTGCGCCCTCGACCACCGGAGGATGGGACTATTTCGGTGGCAGCACGAACAATGCCGGGGGCTTCGGTGATGCTTCCCAGAACCAGGTCACCAGTCCTTTTGGTGGCGGTAGCAGTGGCGGCGGTGCCCAAGGTGGTCGTGATCCTGGTGCTAACCCCCCGGCCGGCCATACCCGAACCGTGAGCAGCTCTCGGACGGGTAATGCTGCCGGGGAGAACATCATCGTCACGCTGATGCCGGAAAAGGAAGGCATGTTCATGTTCCAGCATCACAATTACGAGGTCACGAGCGTGAGACGGGGTAGCAAGGTCATTCGCAGATACAGCGACTTCGTCTGGTTACTGGACTGCCTGCATAAGCGGTATCCTTTCCGCGCACTACCTCTCCTCCCACCCAAGAGGGTTGCCGTCAACGGGAACCATTTGTCCAACGACGGCGCTTTTATTGAGAAACGGAGGCGCGGCTTGGCTCGGTTTCTGAACGCCGCCATTCGCCACCCCGTCCTGGGACAAGAACAGCTAGTCATCATGTTTCTCACTGTACCTACGGTATGTCTTTCAACACCAAACACTGCAATCTCCCTCTACACCCGCAGGCTAGCTCGCCTACCCACGCTGACAACATGTAGGAGCTTGCCGTATGGCGTAAACAGGCCGCGATTTCAGTAGTGGATGAGTTTGCCGGACGGCCACTTCCACCTGGCCTCGAGGACTCGCTGCCCTCGACGCTCCAAGAACTCTTTGACCGCACACGGCGAGGCGTCAAGCGTTCAACCGAGTTGTACATCGCGACATGTAACATCATGGATCGGCTTGTGAAGCGGAGCGATGGCGTGGCAGCGGATCACGCACGCTTGGCCGTGTCGCTGGCGTCGTTGACCGAGACGAGCTCGGACACGTATGCGACAGACACAAACGACGTGCCTCTGTTGAACGACGGGCTGGTGGCTATGAGCAAGCACCTGCGCACTACGCAAACGTTGATGGAGGATGAGAGCAAGGCATGGGATAGCGGCGTGCTTGAGGATCTCAAGAGGCAGCGTGATGCGCTTGTCAGCATCCGGGACCTGTTCGATCGACGGGAGAGGTTGGACAAGGACAACATCCCCTACCTCGAGCGGCGGATCCAGAACAACGAGACGAAGCTGGCGGGTCTGCGGGCGAAGCCGGAAGGGTTGCTGAAGCCCGGCGAGATCGAGAAGGTGGTCGAGGCCATCATCAAGGTCAGTACAACCGAAGATCACGTCGATTTCCCGGCTAGACCATCCCACCCTTCTTTCCGATACTAATGAGGTGAGGTTACAAAGGACAAGGAATCGATCGTCGACCAGCACAACCGATCCGTCTTCGTCAAGGAGTGCGTCCGGGACGAACTGATCTACTTTCAACAGACGCAGTATCAGGTGAGCCGGTGGAACCAAGACTGGGCGCAGGAGCGGGTCAAGTACTCGGAGATGCTGGCGGACAACTGGAGGCGGCTCCTCGATGAGCTGGAAGGCAGTAAGCTACCCCTGGAGTCGTTTTCTTCCTGTATTAGCCGGTTGCGGAGGCAAAAATCTCCTGCTAGGGCATTGAACGTGTCTCGGGAGCATGCAGAACTCCCAAGACCGGTGCCTAATTCTCCTAAACGAGCGATTACTGACCCCAGCGAACCATAGTGCCCCTCGGGGATTAGAAACCCCCGGGACAGAGAGGCAGCGCAGCGGAGAGGGGCGATGCATACGTGGGGAGGGGCATGTCGGAGAGCCAGGCAGCTTGCCCGGGCGCGGAGCGGAGCAAGAGGAGGGCGACGGTGGTTCCTTGTAAGATGGAAAGTTGCGGCTAAGTCAGATCGTTTTGACACAGCATAGCGTATCAGTTTCGTACTGTCCTCGTTTCTTTCAGTTTTAGCATGGCAGAGGCTTGAGGCTGACCACGATACCCTCACGTTCATAGTCTTGGAAGTGATTTCCCGGACAATATATATACATAGGTTAAATTGGATCTTGTATTGTTAATATACACATGATTCGGCCCAACATAAGGCAGCAACACTTTTGGTATATACAACTGCCAACTACTACCTACCTAACCTACCTTAGGTAGGTAGGTAGGTACCTAGGTGGATAAATAACTTGAATACACCCGTGGACACTGCAGGTACCCAAAGTCGACGGGTATAAATTATGCCATGTAGGTACTGTATGCAATGACGGGATTATAGGCCGTTATCACTCCCCTACATGTATGAAATGTTGAAAATGGAAGTGGCTGCCACCAACCCACCAACCCCCCAACCCCCAACCCCCAACCCCCAACCCCGCCAAACCCCGCCGACCCCACCAATGCCTCAACAGCGCTGCTCAGAGCCGGCCAAGGCAGCGACAGTGCAACGGGTCGCGGTTCAGTTCAGCAGCACCCATCTCTACTGCCTTCTCTCGGACTCCCTAGTCTAGGTATCTAGGGGTTCGGGTCTGTCTGCCTTGGTTCAGAGACACAGCCTACCCTTGGAAGGTGACGGGAACATCCAACAAGCTTCGTTGACGGGCGTGAGTCCATTCATTGCAGTTCCTTGCCTGCTGGCACTGCTTACTCGGCCCCCCGAGCGCCCTGTTTTGTTCTTTTATTCCCCTCCATTTTGTCTCTTGACACTCCCGCAACACCAGGTCTGTGCACAGTCCACTGCCGTCTGTTGCTCTCACGACCAAAGCGATATTCTCAGCGAGCCAGCCAGCCAGCCAGCCAACCAGCCAACCAGCCAGCCAGCCGGGCTTGGAGAGACGGCATCACGGACACCGGTGCCATCCGCAGGCGACGAGGTGTAGGCGGCATCTCAACTACCTACCCATTACCACGCCTGTCTCCGTCTCCGTTTTCGTCAACTACATTGGAGCTACATCCCGTGCACCAGACGAGGGAACTCTGTCACCGCGCCGAATCGGACCTCACCAAGAGAAGCAGCGAAGAGCGAGGGAAGAATCCGAGAAGAGAGCCGCGATGCCTCCGCAAACGTCCGCTCAGAAGGCGGCCATTGCCAATTTCGTCGCTATCACCGGAGCCTCTGACAGGACTGCTTCTAGGGTATGTTGATCCAGTCCTTCTCCCGACATCTCGGGCCCTGCCTCTCCGCCTCTTCCGCCTCCCTTTGTTCCCGCCCATGGCTGCACTTACGGCCTATACTAACTCTCCTTCTCTGTCTAGTACCTGAAGAACTCATCATACAAACTGAACGAAGCCGTCGATGCGTAAGTCGCGCCCTTTTCTTGCGTCCTTGGAGTTTCATTCGACAACCCTGCACAGCTACGGCTTGATTGTAGCGTACCGTGATGCTTTTTGTTGCGATTTTGTGTGCGTTGCTTGCGCTCTTCGCTCCATAGCTGGGAGTATGGCCGGATCGATGCGGTGTCTACGGCCCGGTCAGGCGGTTCCGGCATGCGCCGCACAATGGGAGGGGATGTGACGCGATGCGAGGACCGCCGAAACAAACCGCCAGTGGCAGGTTTTTGCGCATGTCTATCAGACTATAGTGATCTTCGCATATTGAAGCTCAAAGGCCTCCGCCATTTGACACCATCCAAACCCCGAAAAACGTCTTGATCTCCCGCGACCCAGCTGGTTCTCGCGTTTTCTACCCCCCCCCAGTTTGCTATGGCTTCTGCAGGCTTCGCTTGGGTGCATTATCGGATCGGCTCCACATTTGGTAGGATTCCGGAGTCAGCATGCATATATCCCAGATATATTCCAGAAACCCGGACACATGCGTCCTGAACCAACACCACTGCACTAATCCTCGAACGTACCCCATCATCTACCAGGCTGTCGAGCATTCGGCACGGTTCGATTTTTGTCATGCTTTTGACTTTCCCGGAGCTTGGTTGTAAGACCCACGACGAGCGCCGTCGACAGACCACTCAACCCTGGTTGCAGCGCTGCGCCGTATCCTAGGTCAAAAGGCCCGAACCCAGCCGACGGTCCTCCAATCCACCACTCAACTACCTCGGCTGGTCTGGTCGTATCCCAGCCTCACAGAGCCCTTTAGCGACGGTAGCTTGGTTTCGAATCTAGGTTCTCTCATCCCCCAACTATGAATGAGTTTGCGTTGTATTTCTGGCTGTTTGCTGGATTACTCGGTGTGCTATGGTGCGAACCAATTCTTGACGAAATAGTTCGGCCTTTTACCCGGCGTTGTTGTCCCAGGCACTTGTTCGACATGTTTTCTGCATATGCAAATGCACGCACTTCCCAACGAAGTTGGCGGCTAACACGCCTCTCTTTAGGTATTTCCAGACCAACGGCGGTGGTTCGGGTGCCGCAGCGGGAGCTGGTAACAGAGATGCCCAACTGAATCAATTATTTGATAGTCTTAGAAGTGCGTATGTCTGGCTCTTGTATATGTTGAGACTGTGCTGATTTAGTGCCCAGACGAGCAGGAGGATGGCAAAGATAGCCTTGGTGCTGACTCCGCCATGAGTTATCTGCAGTCTATTGGCGTAGGATTGGAGGATGCTTCGCTGTTTCTTGCTGTGGAGCTACTACAAGCGCCGAGTATTGGTGAAATCCCGCGGACCGGCTTTGTCAGTGGCTGGAAAGACGCCGGGTGAGTACCTCGTATCCTTAGAAGTTACCCAACTACCCAGTTCGACTGCAAAGAGGGTTCGGAGGTGTTCGTTGAGGGCCCGCTGCAAGGCTATTGCGATCGCATTGCTTCCCGATGTCTCTCCGCCGTATCTAACTATCATCTGCATCTAGGGTTGAGGTCAAGCCGGAGGCCCAAGCAGCACACCTGAAATACCTCGCAGGTTTGATGACAAAAGAACGCGATCTTTTCCGAAAGGTATATCGTTACGCGTTTGTAGCGGGAAAAGAAAGTGACCAGCGAGCACTCTCGTTGGAGATGGCTCTCCTCTACTGGGATACACTTTTTAAAAAACCAGGCCAAAGTTGGACTGGATCATCTACAAGAATTAATTGGCTAAATGAGTGGAAAACTTTCCTCGAGGAGAACTGGAAACGGTCGGTCAACCGCGACATGTGGAACCAGACTCTGGAGTTCGCCTTCAAGAGTATTGATGATGAGTCCCTAGGTTTCTGGAGCGAGGACGGTGCCTGGCCTGGTGTGATCGATGAGTTCGTGGCGTGGTATAAGCGCAAGTCAGAAATGGAAGTGGATGCTTAGCGGACCCGATTTCGGACCCCGATTGAAGCGTTCCTCTCCAGTCCTCGTGAATCCCTCATAGGATTCACCCCGGGGGGTGGGGGGCTGGGGACGGAGACGTTCGAGGATACTACCACTCAGAGCGATAAGAACAATATGCAAGACAGAACATGGGCGAGCATGGTATCCACAACAACTTTTCGTAAACGAACTGCACCATTGTTCTGTCTGTCTGTCTATCTACTACCTACTTGGTAGGACAAGCGCTTCTCTGCGTAGACGTGGAGTGCGCGATGGTGACGAAAGCATACGGGTACGATAAGCGTTGCTTGCCTACGCTGTCGGGGATTCAGCGCTGAAGGGGAAAATAGGAATTGCTGGTGCCCGCTCATGGTGTACTGAACTTGCTCCTATTGTCACGGCCTGTAACCGAACAAGACGAGATGGGGCGATAGCCCTGTTGTTCTCGGACCGGATGTGAACACGGTAGCGGAATAGAACAAATGACAACTTGTTTATAAGACCTTAAACACGCTGTGCTCATCATTGTGCTGGATTTCATCTATTCTCTCTTTGTTCTGTCTCTATTTCTTTCTCCCTAACCTCTCTCTACCTCTCTCTCTCTCTCTCTCTCTTTTTCTCTCTCTCTTTCTCTCCCTATTACTCCATATGCTTGCGCACGTGCTTGGATCCTAAGCATTTTATGTAGATCGGAACAAGACATGCAGTGCTTACCCCCGAGTCTTACCCGGTGCTAATAATACCGGGTAGGCCCTCCCGTAAGCCCTACCCTGGGGCTCTTGAACCTAGGCTGTCCCGAGTAGACGGTGTAGGCGTAGAAGATAGATACATAATGAAGGCCGCCCTAACGTTTAGAACCTCTGGGTCTCCCCTGACTGGTAGTGTGGTGAATTGCGAAAGGCCGAACCTAGAAAATGTGTAAAAATGAGTAGCTATTTATGGCGAAATCCGCGATTGATTGTTGTCTACAGCGAGCAGTAGACTGGGTGGTTTATGGTACTTTTTACTATCTGTGCATACTTACGTGCTATAAGTTGATGTTTGCATAGTTCATTATTTCACATTACCCCCGCCTTTATATTCGCCTCCCTATTTATACACATGTGTACTATATACAATGGTGATGGCCGCCTCATTCTATCCGGATCTTGAACCATGCGTAGGAGAGGACCTTTCCAAAACGGATCTAGATAGCTAGGTCATCTTACAAGGAAACTCCGCGACCCGCGTTCATGTTGGTGATACAGGTACGGAGGGAGGGACAGGGAAGCCGGGTTTGACTTTGCTAAGGGAGGGCTGTAAGAAGTCGCGTTTGTGAATTTGTGGGAGTACGCTTGTTGTAGACCATGGTGCTATCTCACCTTGTTGGTGGAATATTGCGTCGTGATATCGTGAATGGGGATCTTCCAATAGTGCATTGCATGACGTGGACAAGTTATGTGGCTGTTCCTCGGCGGAGATTATCGAGGAGGGGGTCCCTCCCTGCCACCTCTGGGAGTCGCTTGCTTCCCCGAATTGGCGCGGCCAGAATCATAATTCGTAGTAGTACACTTCTTCCTCCCCTTTCCTCTGGTCTCTCGCCATTATGGCCCCTCGTCCCACTACTTCCCCAACAAAAACAGACACGCGACCTTACTCGACGCCGGGCTTGCTCCAATCAATGCCGCCGAGCCGGCTCATGGTGCCCAGCTTACCGTCGCCGAGCTTGACGCTGGAGTGGCGGATCATGCGGGGGTCGAGGCGCAGCATCTTGCGGACGTCCTCCTGGGTGGCGACGCTGGAGTCGAAGCGCATGGCGAAGTAGTAGCCGGTCGTGTGGCGCATCTGGTGGACGCTTATGGCTTTCGGGAGCGAGAACTCGCCCCAGTTCTGCAGGCCGCGGATCACGCCCTTCTGATGGAGGACTAACTGGCCGGCTGCGAGGACGATCCTGTTGACGGGGGAGAGGGTGTCAGTGTGGTGGTCTGGTGTTGGGGACTTTGCTGTGGTTGGATTCGTTGGGATATCGAGGAGGATAAGTAGGGTGCAGGCGCGGAGACATGAGATAGGAACGAAGTCGCCGATGATGTGCTGACGTGTCGCAGGACACAAGTGCAGCAGCGCAGCGGAAAGAGATGAATACGTCTATGTGATGATATACGTACTCTCGCACCTCAGCGAGGCTCGTGGGACGAACCTGCAGCAAATGACATCAGGTCAGCCAACGCTTCATATCCTGCCGTGCCCCGTGGCGCTTGAGGCGGAGGAGGCGGAGGAGGCGGAGGAGGAGCGGTCTCTCACAATCCCAATTAGTTCGTACAACATCTCGAACGTCGACGTCGCTGTCGCCGTCGCTGTCGCTGTCGCCGTCGCTATCGCATGCGATGTCCCTGTCCCGTCCGTTGAGCACGGTGAAATCGAAGTGGCCGGGGATGTTCTCTCACGAGCTTGGTTCCGTTTATGGCCTCGGTCGATGGGCCTTCACTTGCGACGTGTAGCTTCCAATTCGTCTTCGTTGCTTTGTCGTTGGGATATGAGTTGCTGGGGCCGGACGGAGAGCCAAAAGCTTCGATGCAAGTCCGAGGACACGCGCGACCGGGCGGGCCCTGGGAAATTTCAGATAACGAAGTAGGTAGTAGAACGTACGGAGTACAGTGCGAACGAAGGTTGCGATAAGACAGGCGCGTATCTATCTAAAGTAGGTAAGTAGGTAGGTACCTAGGTAGGTACCCAGGGCACGTGACGCCATCTGGACCTCGTACCTGGAAGTCGGGTAGTTCCCAAACAGGCTTAGCTTGTCTCTGTAGCACACTTAGTCTACTTATAAATGTATATATAGTCGGTCATTTTGCTCTCTTATACTCTTGCCCGGAAATCGAATGCAGAGGCAAATGGTTCACCAATGTAGGTATGTGGACACGGAAGTCATGAAAGCCAGCCTTTTGCACTGCCTTTTTTTATTAGGCCGATTACTATACATTTCAAGGCGCAACTCCCGTGCTGCCATCGTCCAGAAGAGGTCCCTCGACTATCCGTGGCCTTTTGTATGTCCATCTTTTAGAGCTGCATGTTCATGAATAAGCTCTCCTCTCCTACTATGTACATCTCTCTCTCTGTGTCTATACTCTATGCAAAGGTGAGCCTCGGGTTCCGTTGTAAAAGTGAACCAACACGTGCCAACCTTGCGTCTACTATTCCATTGTACACTCGCCAGAAAGTATTACCCGTCCAGCGAAAAGAAAAGAGAAAAAAAAAAGGGGGGGGGGAAAGAAAAAAAGATCTGCCCTTAGAAGATAGGAACGAAATTCCTTCTGTCCTGATCGCATCTAGTTCGCACGCGGGGCTACTCCTATGTACAACCGGGTCTGAGTAGTGCTGCTTGTGTTGAATGAGAGCGCACTCCTTTCACCAAATCAAAAGGTATTATTATTTTAGTTTGTATGGGTGCATCCGGAACGCCTTGACCGAGAAGGATATCACAGAACGCCGCCGCCGTTGGTCCGTCATGTCGAGGTCCGTGTGTGCTGGGTCTCGGCCGGCATGCGCTGCCGGCGAGGGGGATATCTCTGTAGAATCATGCAAGCCGCCAACTCCGGTGGGCATGAAACGTGAATGTAGGGGGGGGGTTTAACGGGAGGAGAAAGTGGAAAGGAATCGGGAGCACCTTTGTCGGTTTGGGTGCAGGAGAAACGACGGCCTGGTTTGCCTAAGCCCTTAGGCTCAAGCTTCGCCGTCTGACATCATGGCTGAATTCATTGCGCCCCACGCCTCCTCGAGGTGAAGACTGTCGTGATGTTAGCTCCAGCTCTATCAGTCCGGCATTGGGGTGGGTTGGTGGGCCACTTACTGGGAAGTCTTAGCCAGTTTGACGCCCTTCTTCTTGGCAAAGACGAGGAATCGCTTCTTGGTGCGCTGTCTCTTGAAGAAGACGAGGATGTCGCCTTGCGCTTCGTCGGCCCTTGCTACTAAGACCTTCTGGCTGTCCGAGGCATACCGGATCTCCCTGATCTCCGCTATTTCGCAATTGAACTTATCGGGCTCCCTGTAGTAGCCCCAGGTGATGTTGGGTTGCACGTCGCGAAGGACTTGGTGCTCGAGCTTGTTCTCCTCGGGCTTCCACGTCCAGTACTGCGTGACGTCCGGACGCGTTGTCAAGACCCTGGTCTTGATTTGATATACGCGGAAGTCGAGGTGCATAATGCGACCATTCGAAAACGAATCCCGCGAACTGTAGCCTTCGTATTCGAGGTCCGCCAGAGAAGGTTCCGACTCTGGCGCAGCCGGATCATCTTCTTGCTTGACCTTGACCTTGACCACCGTGGTATCCAAACGCTGTCGCTTTTGTAGGCGTGGCGTGACGGGCTCGAGGTATTCGCCGCCTGACACGACCGCGGGACGTCGCGGTTCGTCTTCTGCGTCAACCTGGCCAATGGAGCGGCGGCTGCGGCGTCGAGCCTCGCCTTGCTCACTTGGGGATTTAGCGGCGGATGCCTCTTTCTTAGGCTTGAGCTTGGGCGTGCCTTTGGCACCACCCTTGTCGCTGACCTTGTAGCCCGAAGGGCGACCAATGTTGCCGAATCCGTGCTTCTCGCGCAGGGACTTCAGCTTGACGTCGTGATAGAGATCGTGTGTGGTCTTGGACAGGCTAAATTTATCACCCTGTGTCATAGCAATCTCGTACAGGCGTTGTCGGAGCCATTCGAGAGGAGCCACCTCGAGATCGAACTTCTTGAGTTCCTCGTGGACGTTGACTAATCGGAACACCGTGTCGTAATTGATAAAAGTCTTATAGAACTTATCCATCATCTCACGACTGGCGAACTGGAGAGGGTGAAAGCACCCATCTCTCAGAAAGTCGAGCACAGCTTGTCCTCGATTGACCTGGCGGTTGGCCAGGAACATGGTATGACGCACGGCATCGGGGTTGTTACGGAGGTTCTCGAGTCTCTCCTTCCACTTGTCGAGTGCAGTCTGAACTGTCCTCTCGAGAGGCTCCCACTCCGGGTTCCAGAATGGATGGTGCTCGTTGATTTTCTCCAGCGGCACCCCGGCGAACATGGGTGGCTGCGTGATGATGGAGCCATTGTCTCTAAGGGCTAGAGACTCGCGTGTGATCTCTTGGTCATCCATGGCGGTTGACTCGGGTACAGGGCTATTCGTCTGAGAGGCGGGGTCTCGGACACTCGGTAGAGACTTGCGACCGCGCGACGATCTTCTGCTGCCCTCGGGAGACTCGTCTCGCACATCTGAAGAGGGAAAGTTAGCAGTAGATCGAGGCATCCCAATATTACTTACCCTCGGCAATGGGAAACGCAGGCAAGCTATGCCGCTCCTGTTTGGGCATTATAACACCGGCTCTGTCCAGTCCAGACGCATTGTCTGCGGCGGCAGCCGCACTCATTATGGGGGGAAGCTTGGTGCCCGTGTCTGGTTGTAGGTGGGCAACGGTATTTCGCAGGGGCAAAGCACGAGGGCTTGGCCCCGCATCTTCGTCGACGGGATTGTGGAAGACGCTGCCGAACAAGTTGCCCGGGTCGGATCGCTTCTCTTGTCGCTGCTCCTGGACTCGACTACTACGTCGCAGTGATGCGCCATTGATGCTCGTCCAACCGGCAGCGGGATCCGGGAGGGTTCGGTCATGACTCGGTGTGCCAGTGTTTCCTTTAGTAATGGCCTTCTCTTTGTCGCGGGCGCTTTCTCGGGCGCGTGCAAACCAGCCCTGCTGGGAGACATCCTCGTCTTGGCGCTGGGTTTGGAGGAGAGATCTTCTCATTTCATATTCGTGTGACAGACGCTGCTTTTCTGCCTTTCGGAACTCGATATTAGCGTCGACATCCTTCATGGCAACCTGCAGATCCGATCTCCTGTCGTATAACTCGATAATGCCTCGATCCAACTGGTCCTGGCGTGCGGCGTGCTCGTGTGCAAGTCTTGCATCCTCTCGGTCCCGTGCCTTTTTGGTGGTCTGCCAGTAGTCTGCCTCCATCGCCGGCCAGTCCTGGTGTCCCGCTGGCCCGGTATTGGACGACATTGTGCCCACTTGTATCATCAGTTGGCGCGTATATATTACGTCGTGCCTGGACGGTGCGTTAGTTTGGCGCCTGGGTTTGGTTGGCTATCAAGATATGAGAGACGAGATGATAAGGAAAGGTCTGATGTGTAAGTAGATGTATATGCATGTCAGACGTTGTGGAAATGGTTTTCCCCAGAAGCATAGACCAATACAGCAAGTTGAAGTTGACCAATCTCCTGTGTCAAGTAGTCCGAATATGAACAAAGTGGTAGGGACTTGATGCTGGGTGTCATGATGGTAACAAGATCTGCGATGCCCGTGTAAATAGGCTAGGAATTGTGTTTATAAAAGACGTGCGGCGAATACGGTTATAATGGTTACATTTGTGGTTCAATAAGCGACGGCAATGTTGGCTACGCGACACGTTGATGGTGCCAATATAGTAGATACCTCCACCATAGATGTAGCATGAGCAAAGTTCAGAGGTCTGATAAGAAGGGGAGAGCTGATGTGGTGGGGAAGAGGGCAGTGGTAAGTAGGGACAAGGCGGCGAACACCGTAGGACTCAAGACATACCTCGAGTGAGATCAGGATCGAAAGTAGAATAGAGAATGCTTGGGGACTGGGTTCTGGCGGATGTACATACAGGAGTACCAAGTGCTAAAAAACGTAATTCAGAAGACCCCACGGATTATGCCAATGTCCATCGGCGAGAAAGAGGTAGTATCTCGACCGGGCCACAAGGCGAGAACGTGATCGTTATGTGGATGTGGGCAACGGACTGCGTGTAGGCAGGCTGTAGTCCCTCGAAGGTGACCAGGTACAGGCGATATTGTTGTTATCGGTTCAGTGATTGTGGGGGAGAGACAGGTAGATCGTATATGAACGAATGATAGGAGGAAACCGAACTAATAAATTCGCCGGCAGGTGGCTAGCTGTGCCTGATGTAAAAGAGTTTTAGTAGGAACTGTTATTATTGATGCATTTGGCTATTGGGTACAAGAATAATAAACCACTAGCGCGGTTGGTGAGGAGGGTATAATGATAATAAAATAACTCGAAAAGTGAGGGAAACTTTTGCATGTCCTGACAATAATGGGAAGGCACTCTAACCGACCAATTTCAAGCATACAACCAACAGAAGGGGACAGGCAAGAGGAAACAATATAGAAACTGACAACGAGGACGAGGGGGAAAGAGAGAGAAAGAGATAAAAAGAAGGCTATGTGTGTCGCTAGGCAGGATTGCAACATGTGCTGAAGTGAGAAGATAGGAAATAGGTAGTTCTGTAGTACCACTTAGAGGACTTAGAGGAGGGACAATAGGTTAGGGAGGTATACAGATTTCAAGTGTACATAGGATGTCAGGCAGGATGAGTAGATATCGGTAGGTACCGTATCCAGATGAGGGTTCTGTAATGGGCACGGTACCTGCCTAGGTAAAGTGCGAGCATCGATTGAAACGATGAAACGAGGCTAAGGGAGAGCGGGCGGCGTAAGGCGAGAAAGCTTGTCACCAAAATAGTAACCTGGGATATTCGAAGCGACTGAGCCGCAGGTACATGCATATAGATATTGTGGGTATATGTAGGTACCTACGGGACACACAACTGGACATGTAGACGGACTGGTGCGGTAGGGGAGCTGAGCAATGAAGCCGGTGCGAATAGTTTAGGGGTATGCATGGAAGGAAGGATGAAAGGAAGTAAAGTAAGAACAAATAAAAGACTCCCTTACCAATGAAGCTATTTAGTGATGATGATGATGATGATGATGATGTATGAGATTTTGGTCGTGTTTCCTAATAAGTGATCAATTAAGGTCAGCTACAGGGGTGAGGGCAGGTAGTGTGTATTGACCAGCAGATGCGCGCGGAAATCAACAGGCGACGGTTAGACAGGGGGGGAGGATGCGCAAGAAACGCGGTGCATATGCGGGTGCAGTGCAATGCGATTTGGTGCAGGCTGCCGGTGGAACTAGAAAGAAAAGACCCCTAACGCTGCAAATTGGAGATGGGAGGAGTATAACGTGGGAAAATGATGGTGTATAGGTTACCTAGATAGGTATGTCCCTGACGGTCGTCGCCTCGAAAGGGTTTAGGTTGCGGGTAGGGATTCAGGTATGACATATGCTAATGGAAATAGAAAGGATGGGTACCAGGCTTGCGTCCATGTACCGGTATACCTCTGCTGCACTCTGCACACATTTAGCCTAGGTAATCTGACCTATTGCTTCCCGTATTGCGTCGGCTGGGTTGATTCGGGGGGCACAGAAAGAGATGGGGAATAAATAAACTGATGTCAGGAGTGTTGTATGCACACACGCAGGTGCTCATACACGCTCATACACGCACACACACACGCTCACACCGGCTATGGATAGAGAGTAGGGGTTGTTAAAATGACACAACGAGATACGGGCAAGCGAGAACCGCGGCAAGCAGGCAGATACGAGATCATTCATCATAATCATAGGTCGAGCTGACCGCGCATCCACCCAGACCGGATATTTCTATCTGCAATGCGCTGCGCTGGCTAGCTGAGCTCTCCTCCGGGGTAGGATTGTATGCAACGTACCTGGCAGATAAGTGCAACGGATAGGTAGACTAGGAGAAGTTCCGCGCGTGATGCAGCAACACCAGGCAACACCAGGCAACACCAGGAAGCTCGGATCGTCAATTATCGAGGGGTGTGGCAAACGGGGGCCAAGACCCGGGGTCCGAAAACGTGGAATAGGTACCCAAGGAGGATGAGTTTGACGTCGTCTCTTCTCGTTGGCCCTCTCCCTAGGTATGCACGCGGGCACACACACACACACACACTTTTACAGGGCAGCTGGTGGTGTGCAGAGGCGACGGGAACATGGAGTCGGGTCGGATCGTATGCAGCGCGCTACCGTTCTCCTTATTGCAGATGGTGGAGTATGGCAATGTAGATTAGGTAGGTTGGTAGGGCGCCGTCATGTCTCATCTGCTTTTTGGGTGGGTTGGTTATTAATCGGGATCGGGTGGCCAAGACGCAATGCAAGATGTCAAGTGTATTAGTCTAGATAGTGTGTGACGACAAGTGGAGGTGGCCGCCTTGGATCAATCAGCAGACGGTAGGTATGCACTCCAGGTCGTCTATTGTATGGAGCAGAGAGAAGGCAATGCAAGAGACCGGGTCATATACATCACGTAGCGAAGACTATAATCGGCCATAAAGGGGAAAAGGAAGAGAAGAGGATAGAAGGTTGAGCGGAACCACGCATGAGATGGGAAACTGCCTAAAGCTACCTAGACTTGGGTGGGCAAGCTTTTCTTGTTGAAACAACAGCGTAGGTATTACAACTATTACAGTATGATTAACTATAAGATTATTCATTATTGCCTGTTCTAATTCTAATTCCCACCTAGTAGGGTACTTTGTTTGTTCCTTAGATGGGGAAGCCATACCCCCTAGCCTGTACCGAGTAAATGATGTTATAATTAGTACTTGTAGAGGGAGAATGCTGCCTGCACATGCGAGCTGCTTATATCATATAGCGTGCAAAGTCCTTAATGATCTACCTATCCGCAGTTGCTAGACCGGGTAGCCAGTGCAAGGTGTTACATGTTGTCCAGCTTTAACGTACACTCAGCTCCCTCGCCAGGCTCTGTGTCGTGGGCATGATAATAAGTGTGGTTGTAATAATAGTACTGCATCCATGGATGGATGTACCTACACTACGGAGAAAGCAGGGGGGAAAGGTGGGTGGGTAGGGTAGTATTACTGCCGTATCCTGGTGGCTTGTTTGCCAATGGCTGCTGCACATCATCAATTCACCGCGACCATGCATTATCCTCCTTCAGTATAACCTCACGAGTCTTCGACGTAAACCGTGCTGGGCCGTTGCGGCATCTCTGCCTGGCCCAACTATACTGCGCGGGATCGGCCACCTATATTCGCGTCTCATGCACAGCACCTGGGCAGAAGAGAGCAGTGCTGGTCTGGTTAAAGTGAGTGCTGCGCCATCAACAACTTACTATATCTTGGTCTATGTTCAGCATAGATGGGGCCTATACATATAGGCAAATTATCCCGATCCACTTCCCTGCCACTATAATGGTCGTGTGCCCGCAGACGCATAGTAAAGAGGGCCTCGTTGAATCCACCCTGTCATTCAGTATTAGTGTAATCTAGCTACCTAGGAAGTATAGGTAGGTAGGAAGTGCGACTAGTTAAAGCCAAGACTCAGAAATTGAAACATTCAGGCACAGTCGCTAGCCTATAGGCATTGGGGATATATGATATATCAAGCATTCTGTGCATGATGCAGGCCCCTCGTGCAGCCGGCTCTTTACGAACAACGATTATTATCATGGATGTCTGGCATACTGAGCGAGAGCGCTTGCACCACGCTGCCTAAGCCACCAGTCCACGGGCCAGCACAGCAGCCGCACTCAGGAGCAGTACAGTGCTGCAGTACCTACCGTAATGCATCCTAGGGGATGGATGGTGGATGGTGGATGGTGGATGATGATGATGATGATGAGGATGAGGATGATGATGACCTGGGTGTTGGGGGTGCCCCTGTGCCAAGAGGGGAGCGACGTCCAGAGTGGAGGGTTACATGTCGGCTTTGCCGTCTCAGCCGTCTGGTTCACACACAAGCGCGCATGCATTGCTTCCAGAAAACTTCGAATACTGGGGCCTGCAGGGTACATGGGGTACCTTGACCATCAAGTCTTGAATAGTCGCTTGGCTAGGCCGTTTGCTGCAGCAAGGATGATTTGAGATGATAGGTGTTACCGGCACCATCTACTAGGCAGTATACATTGAAAGGTACTTATAGCAATGCTCGGCGCGCCCCGACTGGAGAATCGCTGACTGCCATAGGCCGCCCAACCCGGACAAGCCCACGATCACACCTTATAATAATACTGCACTATTTACGACACGATCTGCAACGCGAGAGCTTGTCAGCCTCGGAGCTATTGATGGTAGAGAGGCCGCTCTGCGCTCGTGTCCGCGTCGATGGATTAGGAGTATTGGAGCGTTTGAGCTGGTCTTGCTTCGGTCACTTCACTCAGAGCAGCGTATATACTACATACCAGTACTGCCGATAGGTAGGCCATCATGTCAGATTTTACGGGGCCGCGTGTTAGATAATTGGCATAGAGCACAGTACGTGATATCTAGTCGCAGCCCGCTAACATAGTACTGTACTTAGGTAACATAGTAAAAAAGGGAAAATCTTCAGGTGGCACTGCTCGAATTGCTTACCTCTATGCTGTATGTACAGTACACCACCTACCATATTATGACTTCTTACGATGAACTATTTCCCCTTTTATATCCTAGCTATCACCTCGTGGTGGCACTAGCGGACATAGACATCTAGTATCTTTGTCTACAGTCATGACTGAAGCAGTCGCTGTATCGGTATGGGAAGAGAGGGGCACATCGCTTTACAGCCGATACGAAAAGGTTGATCCCGAAAGTACCTACATTAGGTAGACTAACTACCTAGTACTTATGACAACGGCCAAGAAATCTTGTTTTGGAAAATTGAACGAAGAATGAACCGGTAGAGAACAAGTGGTCATTATAGCCCGCCCCTCTTCAAAATCTCGTCCACATTTATAGATACTTACTAACTAGTATATAATGGAATGTGACTATTCTTTTAGTAATACCCTTACAGTACGGTCCCGAGATGGCACCTGTTCGGTTGGCAATCGTCTCCCGAGGGAACTATTCTTCTCGGCAGGATTCATCCGATGTCCATGTGGCTGATGGTACGGCTGTAGGCAACACATTGCGGTGCTGCCTTGCGTACACAAAGGCCGGGTGGATGACGTTGGGGGCCGGCACTAGCAACACATACATATTCTATAAAGGTGCGGTATATGTACTGCGTATTCTACGATGGTCTGAGAAGAACAATGGCGTGTGAGGTAAGCGGCGTAAGCTGAAACATGAGTGGAAGGTTGTCATGATCAGACAAATGTCTCTCATTGCCTGAAGCAAATCATCGCCACAGAACTAATGGATAAGCGATACTACCCAGTATGTCCGCACGAAAATAGAGCGATGGTTAGCAACAAACCCCTAAACTCTACTCCTAGTCGGCTGGTTGGCGTTTTCTTGGGAAGGCATTTATTTTCAAGATGTCGGAGTCGTGGTTTAAATTCAAGCGCAGCGGAGACCTTGGATCAATTGCAGAGCCCTCGCTTCACGTAGCTTCATGTGGCGATACATACAGTTCTAGGGAGGCCCTTTGGTAACGCAACGCCGTAGTCTTGTACCTGTACGCCTCTGTCACAGTGGGTTCCCAATCGCAGTAGACATAGTCAAATATAGAGTAATCCGAGTTGTCCACGTGTTTCATGAGCTCGCCCTAGGCATCGTGACCTAATCTGCCCGGAAAGCATGCCAATAAGAATAGCAGCGTTGTCATACTTCGCGCCGGAAGTCGCTGAACCAGTAACGTATGATGACCAATTACGAACGCGTTGGGCGTCCATTCGCCTACCTCTGATGGGTATCCCTCAAAGGCCCGTGTAACAGTTCCCGAAGTGCAAAAACAGCCACCACCGTACAAAGTGGGCAGCAGACATAGCAGCGAATAAGAACGCGAATGACGCAGCTCTCATCGGCTCACGATCACATAGAACCGTAAAGATACCATATCAACAAAACATCCTACATATTGTAGAGTCATATAATAACCAGAAAAGCGTTGGTGTCACACAAGAAAACGCGCCATGTGAATGTATTTCTATACAGCTTCCCCATCCCCAAATGTACAAGGCCGTGTAGGCTATGATTCCTTCTATCCTTCGCCGCATCCATCAATAGTACGTCGTTGTGCCTTTTTCTAGTCCAGACTTAGGCCTAGCGTTTACCAGTATTGGGGCTTGACAAAGTCGGCAAAGGTCTTGGGCTCCTCGTGGCCGTGGTGGTGGTCGTGGTGGCCATGGCCGTCGTCGGCAGGTCCAACATACTCCATCTTGTAAACGCTACCGCACTCGGGGCATCGCTCAATCGGTCGTTCACGCGACATCTAAAATGGTGAGGGCATCGTGTTAGCTTACTACTAAGGAGACGGCGAGCACGCAGCAGCCTGTATATTGTAGGTTACGCAGGTTCAGCACGGGAGGGAATGGTAAACGTACGCCGAGCCAGGTGACAATGTGAGAGTCGGCGGGAGAGCCAGTGCAGCCTGCGTACTGCTCATCGCCGGCGGACTTGACAATGATGGGATTGTCGAGGGTTCCTAGCCAAACCGTAAGCTCCAGAGCCCTTGCGATGGCGCAGGCGGCAAAGGGGTCGCACCTCTCCTTGACGCGTCGAGGGGTCGCATGTCGAAGATGTCCACGCCCTGCATCTTTCCGAGGATTTCCAATCGCTCCAGACCGGTAGACTGGTCGAGATCGGTCGGGACGGTTCCGGGGGCGGCACCAAGGCCGATAAGGTCCTCCTCAGTCCTGATCTCTGTTTGGGCATCACACAGCGTCAACAGCAGCCCAATTGGCGATGATTGCTCTGGTGTTTGTCACCGTACCTTCGAAAGCCTTCATCTTCTGGCCGACGGTTGCGTGGGGCTCGACATTCTTCGCGTCACCTGTGTGCATTGAGGCAGAGTCAGTCATCTCGTGGCGGCAACGGGAGGAGCCGGCCGGTTGGACGGAGGTCAGGATGTGGGAGCGAGAGTCGCGGGCTGTGGGCTCTTCTTACGTCGGACGACAGATACGGCGAAGCTGCGACGGGCGACGGGAGCGACGGCGGCTCGACGAGCGACGGCAAGGGCGGAGCGTTGCAGAAACATGGCGACGTCAATTGCTGGCGGTGACGTGGTCGTTGGAGGTGGAAGCTGGGAGGTGGCAAGTCGAAGGTCGGGCGTCGAATCGAATGTCGGGTGGGCGAGGGATTTGCAGTGGTCTGATTTGACAATGCAAAGCGTCCCGAGCTCGAACCGGCTGGATGTAAGGTCCTTTCCCGATTCGGGTTTAGCCGACGTTTTCACGAGCTCAGACCAGCTTCCGGGGACCTGGCTACGCAATTGAGTCACGTGAATGCATCCATATGGCCGTCAGTCAGTCGGCTGTCAAGATGTCAAAACATTAAGCTACACTACCCCGGTCCTACAACCGGGTAGAAGGCGCCCAGCATGGTACCTACCCTACGAAAACCTACACTACCTAGGTACTTCCACCCCAGCAATCTGTGCAATCACATTTCTGTATGTGTGTGTCTAGTGTATAGTGTATAGTGTATAGTGTATATGCGCATCGGGGTGGTTGTCGACTCGCTGAGCTGAGGATTGCCCGAAAATAATCATGATAATGATAACAATTGGCAGCATACGCAATTTGTGCGCATTGCAATCCGAGGAGCGAACGGCACTCATCTATAGCATTGGAGATCTGTGCTGTAATAACTTTCTGTACCTACACACCGTGCAACGCGCTCTCAAGCGTTGGTTTTCTCCCTCTCTATCCTGAAGGATTCCAGAATTGCATCCTCCTGGCTCTTCGTTGTATACACCAGGTCGACGTCGCCACACTTCCTCGCCTTGGCCTCGTCCTCGGTGACCCACAGGAAAGCCGCATGCTCGTGGGGATCAAGCTTCACGTCAAAGGCCCCGACATCGACGATGAACGAGTACTTACAGACGCACAGGGGGCGCCGCGTCAAGAAGACATAGCCCTTCCCGACCAGCCCGCTCACTGCAACACTTGGAGTCAGTTATCGCCATTTGGAGCGTAATTTATGAGGGCTTCAGGACGTTGTGGACACTCTCTTGTCCCTAAAAGGAAATCTCGTGCCCTGATAGTTGCTAAAACAAGAAGAGAATGGTTCCAGGAATCACGCACCGCGGCGCGCCCGCAGACCCGTCTCCTCCCACAACTCTCGCGCGAGGCCGTGTAGGATCGACTCGTCCTCGGCGTCGATCGCACCACCCGGGACCTCCCAGCGCAGCGGGTACGAGTCGGTTGGTGCACGCTGGACAAGCAGCAGCCTGTCGACATCGTCGAACACGAAAGCCCCGACGCAGACACCTTGGAGCGCTGGAGACGTTTCTAGGTATGCGCCCAGGGGAACATTGAAGTTCGCGACGACTGGATCGGAGGTGAAGAGATTAGGTACCGTGTCTGTTGTTGTGGACGCCGGCAGCGGAACGGCAGCCATCTTAATTCTGCCTACACGGCTCTGTGCTGCTTCCTTGCGGGCGTGTGCGTGTGAGTGTAAGTGTGCGTTACAGGTGAAGTTTCCACGAGGCGCTACGAGTTTGCCGTGGTGTGATTCCAGTATATTGAGCAGATGTCTGTGATGAAATGTGTTATGAAATATATTATGAAATGTATCACGCCTAAATGCTTCAATTGAAAGATGGCACGAGCTTATTTAAGGTCCCGCAAGGAAGGACGGAGCAGCGACACTGCGATGAGTTCTTGTCCTGCCGTGACTGGCGGGGAATGGGAAGTAGGCAGCTCGATAGACGATTGCACTCTGGTGTCTGCCTCAAGATGGTTATGGCAACTAGTGTGCAGGTGGACCGCCTCACCCAAAAGCATGACCCATAGGTTCGCTCGGGATGAAAATGAAGCCTGACAAGGCTGGCTACCCCTGATAACTTGGATTTGCATTTCACTCGCATGTACACTCACACCGCACAAGAACGTCTTCGCCTCCACAAGGCGAGTATATATTGTCTTGTTGCCTGGGGATACAGTCATCCGAATGTCAATCTCGGTGTCTGCCTTGGATGTAGCGGATGCACCGCCGCCACGGAGCCGTGGAAATTATTGTGTCTGGTGGGTGATTCGGAATGTGACAAATGCATTCTGTATAACGACAACATAAGTCTAGGTAGGTAGGTAAATATATAAGACAGAACAAGAAGCGAGAGCCGAGACGTACATCTTTATTGGGGGTCCTTTACGTAGAAGTGCACTGCTACGATTATCAGCCAATTAGCGTGAGTTGTACGGCAAGTACCTACATATAGGTACTCAGGCCTGCTGTACTATACCTCCTTAGGTAGGTCTACCTAGGTAGGTATACTACCTACCTAGGTAGAGGTAACGTGCCTAGGTACACAGCGCCCCCACGTAAACCACTGCATAGCCTAGGTAACTTACCTAGAGAAAGGACGGCTCCAAGTTGCCCCTATCTTCTGTACTGTAGGTAGCCAGACAGATTTACCAGTCTAGCACCTATGTGCAGTAGATACCAGAGCTGGAAAACGAGGCAAACGACACCAGTCGCACTCGTATAAGTACTTTAGGTTAGTGAGGAAGGGGCCTGCCAAGATCTCCCTGTGCGCGGTGAAACACGAGGGCTGATCCGATCGCGATGAAACAGATGCCTCACACTCGCAATGCATTCTGCATCCTGGGGCTGTCGAGATCGACGCAGTTGCAGTCCTACCGACCACTTACCGCATACTTATAGCATACACCGTACCATCAAGTAACGGTAATACTTAAACTTAGGTGAGGCAGAACCCGAAGCTCCCGCCCCCCCACCACACTCCTTATACCACCCGTGCTGTAAAATCTTCCAAGTTCTGGCATTTAATCACATTTGGAGAATGAATACACGAGCCCAGGAAGAGAATGGATGACCCAAGACTGCCGTGTCCTGTCCAAGAACTTGGCATGTCCTCTGATTGTCTACGTAGGCAGCTCTCGGCCGAAATGCAATCTCGCACCGGAACTCACCAAAATCTCATCGAGCCGTCCCCCCTGTCGCTCTCGGTGGCGGGCTGAGGGTGAGGGTTGTTTCGACGGGGGCCTGGCAACATTGTTACCCTACACTATGGCAGTTACCAACACTGTTTGATCATCCAACAGCCCAAGCCCGACAGACGACGGTCGCACAGCTTGGCTATCACCAAATAGCGGCTGCTGGGAAAACCACAGCAACGCCGCACTCGAGACGGCGACCGCCAATTCGCTTGGACACTGATAGCAGAGCTTGGCTAGCACCATCCAAGCCTGCCTACCTAAACCCCTGTAATGACTTGTAGTAATTCTCTTTATGGTCTGTCTTCTGCCTTCACAGCTCTCTCATATCCTATCGAATCTACAGCTGCCAGGACTGCTATTGCTCTTGAGTCTTGGTATTGTAGAGGGCCAAGGCTGACCCATTGCAGTCTTTTTCTCGTCGTTCTCATAGGTCTTTTCGTGTTAGACTTAGCAAGTCATCAATCGTACCATATTTGCTCTCCCTCTTTCCCTTTTCCCGTTCTCGATTTCTTGACACTTTTATTTTCCCTAGCTCCAGATATACATCACAAAGATAGATTCAGAAGAAGAAGTCCTCCTTCCCTATCCGTTTGTTCTTCACACGTTACCTACTATTTCATGTTACGGTGTACGTCATTGCGCTAGTCCCACGAATCCTTGAACGCTCTCACCTACATGTGGATTAGATAGCAGTTCGCATCGTTCCAGACATGTCATTTCGACTTCTTTCCTTTCTCTGCCTTGTTCTTGCAGCCCGATATAGTAATGCCTTAGGCATGGAACGCCGTAACAACCACTTCGTCAAGTTACCAGTTGTCCACTCGACCAATCGTCAAGTATTCGCCAAAGTTTACGAGGACGGGCAGGCGATTGCTACTGTGCCTCTGGCAAAGAGAGCCGATGTAGCCTATTATGCCAAATGTTTGTTTAAATTCAAGTTAGCTTCCTGTGCGAGATTACTACTAACTCGCGCAAAGTAAACATCGGCACGCCACCTCAGCCTGTTTTTGTTCAGTTAGATACCGGCTCGTTTGAGCTTTGGGTTAACCCAAACTGTGCAACTTTGCAGGGAACTTCGGACGTGAGGTTTTGCAGAGCAGTTGGTCATTACGACCCGTCCTCGTCTTCAACTGCTGTCGAGTTGGCAGCCACCAAGACTCTGAGATACGGCATTGGTAGCGCCAATATTCAGTATGTGGTAGATACAATTGGTCTCGCAGGCACAGGTACGAGTCTAGGACTGATTTTCGTCCCAAGACCATCATTTTGACTGGTTTGATCAGACGCCCTTTTACAAGACGTTCAGTTCGGAGTTGCTGCCGACACTGTGGATGAATTTTCGGGCATTTTAGGTATTGGTTATGGGGAGAATGTGACTATACTCTACAAAAATCTGGTCGATCAGCTGGCCGACCAAGGAGTCATAAGCACGAAAGCGTTTAGTCTCGCTCTGGGAAGCAAGAGCGAGCAGGAAGGCGCCATTATATTTGGCGGGTTAGACACATCTAAATTTACCGGCACTCTTCAGACTCAACCTATAATACCGGCCAGCAATGCACCTGATGGAGTTCCGAGATAGTAAGTACCCTACTTTGTGTGTCCTCGTCTTCATTTCGCTCTCACTGATAACGAGCTGAAGTCGAAAACGACCCCGAAAACTCCTCGTCGTATTCAAAACAGCCGTTTTTGGGCTAACCACCATATGTCCATAGTTGGATCGACATGGAGTCATTGAGTATAACCCCACCTAGCGGGAACACGAAGCAATATCCCAACACATCTATGGCCGTCTTCCTTGACAGCGGTGCTACTCTAACTCTTCTACCGACGGTGCTAGCGACCGCCATTGCTGCCGATTTCGGTGCTGACGCGACAGACCCCAGTGGACTCTACCCGGTTGATTGCAAGTTCAACAACCAGTCGGGGGCGCTCAATTTCGCATTCACTGGCGTCACTATCCGCGTACCCTACCGGGAGGTAGTTCGAGAAATTCAAACCGCCTTCGGCATCTCATGTTATCTAGGCATTAGTCCTAGCGAAGACTTTGTCCTCCTGGGTGACACGATGCTCCGGTCTGCTTATGGTGAGTCATTGCTCATAGCTACTCCCGGAATCTATTTGAAGCCCCCGATAGTAGGCTCATGATATCATAGCCGTTTTTGATCAAACAAACAACGCTATTCACCTCGCCCAGTACTCGAATTGTGGATCAAATGAGAAGGAGATAACCGCCCAGGTAAATCTGGGTAGTGTGAAGGGTGATTGCGAGGCGCCCGATTTCCGGGCTGTGAACGCCAATTCCGATCCATTGTCGCCGGGTAACGGTACCGGAGCAGGCATGAGCGATTCCCCAGATTCCGCAGCATCGGCATGGGAAGGTTTGGATCTTTATAAGTGGTTAATGATTTGGGCGGCGATTTATGCTATAAATTTTGGGTCTGGGTTTCTTTTATAGGTATCCTTACCATTAGCGAGGGCTTACGTTATTTATTATTGCATTGAAGGCGGCGTTCAGAGATACGCATTCTTCTTTTTAAAAGTATAATGTCAATTTTATAATGGTTTCTGGGACAGTTGCTGCACCTAGAACATTTTATGCTAACGAGTTACTGAGTGCTTCAGTGAAATTTTTTGGTCTTTTCGAAGGTTGAATACCTCGGACACTCTTGCACCCTTATCTATACTTGATTCTCTATGCTCCCTGGGGAATGGTAGCTAGCTCTATCATGTGTATGTGATCCCGCTAATGTAACCATTCTAGTAGGCCTTGGCAGACCATACTCTAGGTATTCTACCACACACCAATTCCTGTTGTAGTTCGAGCCCGCAATGAGCGAAATCATGCTTGTTGAGAATCCACAACTCGTTTCACCACCTCATCGAGGTCCTCATTCTCTAATCCCAGAAGATCCATCGAGAATCCCTTGCGCGTCTCCCAGTTCCCGTCCAAAGCACCCAGTGCAAAAACAAGGTCCTCAATCGCCTCTTTATCGCCCGCATCAGCCTTCGCCTTCTTCTCCTTGATAAACGCCTCCGACTCCACGAAGCTCACCTCCCACTTCGCGCCAGTGGCCTTTTCAAGCGCGGCGAGCACGTCGAGCTGCGAGACGCAGAAGCTCTGGAGGAAGAGCACCCTGTTCCGCGTGGTCTCCGCATCAGTAAACAGGATAGCGACGATAGCCTCGCCTACACGCGCTAGTGTCGACGTCGAGGACTTGTACTTTCCGTGATCCAAGATGTCGGCTGTGCGGCGCGCGATGTCGAAATGCAGGAAATTTTCCCTCAGGCCCCAGTCGAAGAAGTGCCCGCAGACGATGCTTGTCCACGCAAACCCCGCGTCCGCATTCGCGAGTTCCTGCAGGCGCGCACGCACGGCCGCCTTACGCTTAAAGAGGGGAACGAGCTCCTGTGCGCGCGGACTGTCCGAGTCGCAGCTCCCGTAGTCGGCCGGTATGACGCGCCGCACGCCCGCGGCGGCGGCGGCGTCGGCGATGCGGAGGTGCTGCTCAAGATCGCGGAGAGGGATGCTGACTACGACGGCATCTTGGCCGTGGAGCGCTGCTTTGAGGCTCGCGAGGGAGAGCTCGTCGTCTACCGTTTTGAGGTGGGTGTGTGTGGATAATGCGCGGGGGAGCGTGTAGGGCGAGGATTCCCGCTTTATTACTGTTACGTGGAAGTGGCCTGATGAGGCAAGGGATTTGAGGGCTTCAGTGCCTAAATTACCATTGGCACCGAAGAGAGCGACTTTTTTGAGGGCCATAGCGGAGCTTTGGGTGTCTTCAGAGAAAGTGAATGGGAGAAGGACACAGTCTGTAGCTCTTGTTGCTGCAGAATCTGTTCACAGAACAAAGTACTCACCAGCTGAAACCGGGGGTTTTAACTTGATTAATGTGGATTCCCTATATTTTTGCGTTCGAACGAGTATACGTCAGATGTACGGCGAAGTTGATAGTGGAATTGGGTACCTACCTAGTTCCGGCTTTCGGAGGAATAATCTATCTAGGGAGGAACCGCTCACATCCGGGGGTAGAGACTTATAGTTTACATAAGACCATCTAGACCAAAGCACGTTGGCGCTGGCAGCTGTCGTGTGTCTCGATAACCAAAGTCTCATTTCGCCCCATTCTCTTTCAGATGCGTTTATTGCTTTAAAGTCAGCTGGAACTAACAGGACACTCATGTACCATTATACCACTAGCAAGCAGGTATTAGGTACTTAGTATTTTGCCCTACTGTTTCGGCATTAGAGAAGATTTGTTTACACCAATCTCTTGTAGCCATTTCACGTGTAATTCCCATAGCTGTGTCGTTCTTTCTTAGGGTCACTCCTCGAAGTTAATTGGAGTTTGAACCCGGCGCTCCTCTGCAATGAACTAGAGTATGAATGAGACACACCTTTATAGTTCCAGTTGAGATTTCTTGAAATACACCGCTCACACGATGACGCTCACACGATGAGTTCCTTAGTATGTCTCACGATAGATGGATAATGTGCGGGGTCTCGATGAAGCTTCAAGAACCGTACACCGGATTCGCAACGCCACATGCATCAGACTGTCTTGGAACCCCGCCAAAACATAACTAGTCTACGTGCGTGAAGGGTCAAGCTCAAGTTTCGTGGGTATATCATCAATATAAAAAATACCTCAATGCAGGCCGCTTTTCTGTCCTCGCATCCGCGTTGATCTTCGTCATTTCTCCCATTCCAGACAACAGACTACCCAAGAATCATTGCCAGCGTAAATAACTCAATAACCCTGGGGGGGTAGAGACAAAAAGGACACGAGGCAGAGTGTTAGCAACGTAATTAGCGATAATCCTAGCGTTCCATGACTTTGTTCCAACGGGTATACCTCCCCCTCAACTCCCTTTAGACCATTGAACCCAACATATTAATGCTTTTAATTGTTACGAGGAAGAAGCGCGCGGCCTAGCTTCTATACTGTGGCATAGTCATGTCATTGGAGCTCATTTCGCCGGCTTACGCGGGTGGAAAACGCAGAAGACCGCACCCGGCTGACAAGTCACCTGGTCTTTCATATCGCGCCATATCGTTTCTTCGTCATAGCCGGGAGCAAAGCTTGCGTTGTAATCCTGGAGGAGAGTTGCTACAACAAGACGAAGTGAATTAATGGCCATGTTCTTCCCTAGGCAGTATCGGGCGCCGTAAGAGAACGGCGCAAAAGCTCGCTTGTCGAGGATAAGTTCCGGGCGCGAGTACCACCGCTCAGGGACAAAGTCGTTTGGCTGCACCCACATCGAGTCCACTGCAAGTACATCAGAATACGACCGCGCAACCATAGCAAGGTGTGAGATGTGAGATGTTTGAAGCCTCGCCGCGGCGCGCACTTACTTCTGTGGAGGACATATTTGGGGCATGTTACTTTCACGCCTGGCGGAATTAGAACATCGTCAATCAACATTCCGTTAGGACCGGTTATTCTGTTCCCCCCGGTCATGACTGGCGGGATGAGTCGAAGAGCTTCGTATATCGCACCGTTGAGATGTGGTAGCGCAGCCAGGGCATTCGCGTCATTCACATCAACACGGTCAACCTCAGATTGAAGCTTTTTAGCGTGTTCCGGGTATTTTGAGAGAAACCACCAGAGTCCGACCAGGACAGCACGAGTAGTGTCACTAATGAGATGTTAGCGGCAAGTTCAAGTTTGAATCGTTAGAAGAGCAATGTGTTCATCACGGGGGTGCAGCAGCTTCGATGTTGACGAGAGACGTGACAGCAACAGATTCAAGACCTACCTTCCTGCGACAACAGCTGTCACCGCTGTGCCGGCGAGATGGAGATCCCTAGCTTTCTGTGTTTTGGTGTTTGCGGTTTTCTGATATTCTTCAATGAAGTATGTGGCCATGTCTATCTTGTTATTGCTACCACGCTATACCATGCCAGGTCGTCAGATGTATGTGCTTTGACAAGGTTGCGAAAGTTGTGAGAAAGGTACTCACGCTGAAGCGTAATTTCATATGATCCTCACAAAATCGTATCATATTGTGCCAGTCTTTGACAATCCCGACAGGCGGGAGGAGCTGAAAACCCAGCAGAGCAATCCATATGGCATCACCGAGAGGCCCTGCTAAAGCCAATGCACGGTCTCTATGTTTTATGCCGGGATGCGTTACTTTAGATTTTGTGAGGTTGAAGTCCTCACCGAAAAGCACTTCTCCCATGACATCCCATGAATACCAAGACATGACTTGATCAATGTCTACAGGGTTCGTACCAAATGTACCAATGCAATGCGAGAGATCCCGAACGAGACTCGCCATGCGAGGGTAGTAGTCATTCATTGCTACCGGGAATTTCGTTAGCTACGGCGATTTGAGACATCCATCATGCATCTCTATCCACTACAACTGAGAGACTGAGGGATATTGTATTGACGAAAATCGCTCAACAAGGACGGCCAATTCACTCACCTTTATTGGATAACCCTTGGGCCCAAAACTTGCGGCCTTCTTTGTGCTCAAGTCTGTCGCGGGTGAAGACGGCCGAGGTCCTTGGCCGGACAATATCGTACCAGACATCCCGCGTGGTCTCATTACTGAAGCCGTCAAGGAGCTCGAAGGCAGCAGGGTTGAAGACCGTGATCTCATTTGGACCTTGGTTGGAAAGCACTTAGTCTGGATATTATAGCCGTCTAATTTTTGCTTGTGCACACTGATAATGGTAAGGCAACCAAAGATGGATCAACTTACCTGTTCTCACCATTGAACCATACTCTTTATAGACTTTCTCTTGAAACCGAAAATTCGTCGAGTCACGGACATGCCACACATGCCAGAGCTTGGTCACGGCAGCGAGCCTCGGTCCGTGGAAGGAGGAAAGACGATGGAAGTAGAGACGGTATATGGTCATGCTCGAGAATAACCCGCCCAAGTACGCGACCGCAAGGAGAGCGAACCGACCTAGGACATGAGTGAACCCGTCGTCGAAGCGGCTAAGATAACACAGTATCACGCCGCCGAGAATCAAATGACTAGCGATGATGTGTGGGCCGTGCAGGTGCCACTCGCCGTGTCTGAAGATGCCGTTGTGGACGACAACTCCGGCGGCAACGGCCAGGACTAATATAACACTGGAGTCAATAATGTCCACTTAGGGTAAGAATTACTCGGGGTCTCGGGGGCTTGCAGGAGTAGCAAGAGCGAAACATGCCCGTTAAAGCAATTTATGTCTCTACAACATGCTAAAAGGGAGAGAAAAAACTCCAGCGGACTTACTAGGGAGATGTTGAACCTGGCCCGCGGCCATGTTGCGTTGTTGGACTCCTAGTTCCTGATTCCTACTTTCTGACGGTATCGTGCTCGACAACTTGTCGCGAGTGAAGGACGAGACAAGAATGAAACGAAAAGAAAGATGGAGAGTTAATGTATAGGCGAAACACCTTGGTGTTGTGACGTCCTCGCGTGCCACTCGATCGGGGTAGTATCTCGCGGTACTCGGTATGGTGTACGATAGTGGGCAATCGTTACATGCGACTGCACACATACTGCAGGGGTGTTGGAGGGGCTTCCAGGGCATCCCTGGTTCACGATAGTAGGGGTAGTCTACGCAGTAGTAGCACCACATACGTCAGGGTATGGTGCAGCCAGTGATGTTGTGCATACATCAATTGATCACAATGCCGGTATGTATTTTCTTGCATTCTAGCTACCTAGGTAGAGAAAGGTATAGTTTCCTTGATATTTGTGAGACTACAATAGTCTAGGCTAGTCCAACAATAGGCGCCTCGACAGACTATTAAGTTATTTAAAATAGCGCATCGAATTCTCCTATCTATCAACCACAAAATCCAGGACCTGGGCTAGTCATTTTCCTGCATATGGCGTCCGCTCATATCGTAGGCCTGCAGCAGTAAGTAGTGTTTTATATATATAGCCAACGTCATTGTTGGGAAATGCCTATTTCTGAGGTTTGGCGGATGTATTGTGAATCGCTAAATAGTAGAGTCCGCTTTAGATACCCGAGGACGTGGCTGTTAGCTGCAAGCGTCCAATGGAGAGTGGAAGCATGACAGCGATGAAGAATTGGCATTGTAACCACGGAGAGAGGCAGCCCCCAAAAGTGGAAAGCCCTCCGCCCAAAGAGGGTTAAGGTAATGCTATCAATCCGCGCACAAGGGGTTGATTATCTGCGATACAACACTAAGAAGCAATATTGCAGGCAAGAAAACGACGCCGACCCACAAACCCTATTTCCCCCCAAGCCGAAAGACATACTGTACGTAGTATGTACCACACTACTTACACGGAATAGTGCGGATTAGGTAATGTAAACTAGAAACGTAGTAGTCTCTTCCAGAGTTTCTATTGTACCTAGGTAGGTAGGTAGGTAGGTTGAGCGTGAACAATCGGTATGTCATCGGGCGCTTCGTTAAACTCCGAGCCCGATAGTGGTACCGGTACCGGGGCCTGTTCATACAGCAACTACCACATAATAGGTTGCTTTCTTTCTACGCCGTTAATATAAGCGTTCTCCGACATGAGAAACCTCCCTAGAATAACAATGGTTACCGCGCCGTTCCGGCGCCACTTAGACGAGATTCCTGGTCCGGGAAACGGGAAACGGGAAAGAGTGGAGCACAGATCTGATCTCTCACAGTGAAATAGTCGCCCAAATAGGGTTGGCGCCTGGGGAAGCGCAAAGCGGAAACACCCGTTGCCAGGAGTCTATCTGGAATTGGAATAAAATGCCTAGCTAGACATTGACTTTCTTTGCCACAAGGTGTTCAGGTAAGCCTCTGATATAGCATGAGATCTTAAAAATACCAAAGGCGTTTCTATATTAATCCAAACGGATGATTATGATAACAGATGAAAAAACTAGTTCTTTTAGAATGTTAACATCAGAATGCGAAAGATCGAGTTACAACCAAGGTAAAGGGCAGAGCCGAGAAGTGTTATAAGGCCTTGAGTTATTTACGCTAATGAGAATCTTCTATGGGATCAAGGGGGCGGGCCATGAAGGCCTTAACCTTTTGATGGTCTATGTGGGAGATCTACTGCTTATATACCCGAATAACCTCGCTTCGGCTTGTCTGTCTCGCTTTCGTATGGCCGTCTCGGAGGCTATAGGAGATCGGGAGACTGAAGGAGCACTCAAAGCCTTATATTACTGTGTTCATGACTTTGTCTCAAGACCGCATGACAAGAAGCACTTCGATTAAACCAATGCCTATTTCTTGGCCCGCTGTTGGTATATATAAGTATATTTTCGCCCAGGGACATATAAAGTGCATCTTTAAACAATGCCAGGAGGGGATCTCGTGAGGCACATCATTATAGGCGCGGTTAAACTAGTAACCCCCTAGCATCCTCGTGGTCAGCGAGTCCTCATCGTATAAGTGCTGCTTGATCGGTATAGGAAGCGGTTATAAGCTTATCTTACTAGTGTGAACTCTACTCGTCCTCAATTTTTTCCCGAATTCGTTGTATGATATTCTCACTCACTAACCAACATTTTTAACGTGGTGTACCTTGGGGGATTTGTGCCCGCAGTATGGGTAGCATAGCTGCATTCCCCGTGTCTTAAAGCAACGGTAATTACTTGCGAAGTAGCTGCGCCATCGTTATACTACTCAATTACCTGAGTTAAGCAGGGTATGTTATTACCGTCGTTATAGTCCGAACTGGTGCTACCCTGAACTCTTTCTGACGCCCGCCTCCATCCCTAACGGGTTACGATGAATACGTGTATGACAAAGTACGCATAGTGCGCGCAATTCTGAGCTCAGCGGCTAGTGTGACTCACTTTGCGATCGATGGTTTACGCAAGCATGAAAAGTGAAATCTTCGAAATGGGCGAGAAAGTATCCCATCGATTGTCGGCAATCTGTGCCACGGGCCCTGCGACCCAGGAGTGCTGTCTGTGCTGAATCTTGGCTGTGTTTTAGTGTGTATGTGCCCATGAAACACAGCCAAATTCACCGATGACACGGCATGGCCTCGGGATCTACGCCAAGTGTGTGCCTTCCGCCGACTCACTATTCCTTGAACATGCCTCATCTCGTCAGCCCCGTCACTAATACCAAGCGGCTACTATTGGTCTCTAGAGCAAACCGGTGGCACTGGTCATACATATCATAGTTTGCTTTTCGGCATTTACGTGCTACGGATGCGATATGATAATAGTTTCGGGCCGATTGGAAGATGGTCAGATAATAGAAGTCCGAGCGACTCCCCGTAGTAGTGAGGGTGCAAACGCCCACCCCGTCGCAATGAGTTAACGTTAACTGTGAGACCGGTAGGCGCCTCCTTAATCTACCCAAGGCGAAAGTCTAGTTAAATATGCCCAGAGCTCTTGATAGGTTTTAACATGGTTAAAGAGATGGGTATGACAGCCAGCAGTATCAAGCAATAGGTATCATGACAGCGATCTGACTTCTTGGCTAAGGTGATGTCCTTGGCGGCTCTTGGCAACTTGACTATCATACGTCTAGACGACACGTTTGTAACGGCTCGGCACTTCTGTAACATGCTCCCTCAGCTTCCTGAGAAGCATGGAAGCAGATAAAATCTCTCTGCTTGCTCTCTAAACACAATTCGGCCAATTTTTATATCACACTGCTACACGCGTGCATTCTACCTTTTTCTCGTGTTCTCTTCTCTTTCTCCAGTGCACTGGTGCACGGTTTTACGCCTTTGTCCTACATTGTACATCTTTTGATAGCCGTCAAACTCTAACAAGCACATCTACTGCAATCCATTAGGACTACTTCATTGATTTAACACCTTCCACTTCGCCAAACTAGATATAATGAAGTCCGTCTTAGCCCTCGCTCTTACTATCTTCGCGGCTGTCGCCATCGCCGCCCCGCTAAATATCAATCTTGGCGCTTATTCTCCGGCATTGGTAGTCGGCGATGGAGCTATAGGATTCAACGGCGCCGAGGGAGAGGCGGCTACGGAGGGTGCTGCCGTAGCGCAAGGGCGGGGTATTGTATCCGAATAGACGGGTACCGGCACCATAGCACCGCACAATGCCACGTCGGAGAGAGTGTGAGACAAGCCTAGTGAATGGCCTCCTTCGCCAAGCCAGACAGACTCGGGACAGACTGGGGATTCACCGGAAGAGATAAGGCGGGACCTTTACGGGAAAAGGCGAATTGGAATCGATAATGAGGTCGTGCTATGAAGGGCCCCGCATCGACTAGAGCGCTGTGTCTCGAAATATCCCAGTACTATGTTACAAACACACAGGACAGGCGCACCAACGAATGATGGTTAGTGGTTTATACCACCATGGACATGGGCGGCGTGGAGCAGTGGAGCGTCCGTCGTTCTGGTTGAGCATTGTTAGGTCTCGATAAGGAGCTGAATACAAGCGATGATCGGACAGTTAATGTCCTTATTTTTGTCGGATTTCATATTCCGCTCCAACCGTTGACGTGAAACAGGAAGCCAACGAATCGTGCGCACCTACATCACGCCAATGCTTTCATTGGTGCGGGTGAGAGTGCGCTATCTGAGATCATCCTAACAACGACTTCTGATTGGGAAGAAAGCCTCTGGTGCAGCAAGGAAAGCTCCAACTGCCGGTGAGCTTAGAATGATTACCCCCGGATATGAAAATACCAATGAAGGAATGCAGCACGGCTCCTACGTACCAAGAACATAGAGCTAATGATATAATATGCTATATCCTGACGTGCTTTTATATTCATTACGGCTCAATTCCGAATTCCTGTTATATAAACATGAGCATGCTTTGACAATCGAGAGGACCGGTTTCTCATACATCCTTGCAAGATGCGGGGCGTTAAACAATTACTCTTAACACTGAAAAAGAGTACTGTACTGTATAATTCCTCGCCCTGCCTGGGGCAAACTTGGAATGAGGTGGAGCATCTGCATACTGATGCGTTAGCTGGAGGCACGCACCGCGGCGAGCATGAACTCGGGTTAACTTTACCGGTATCCCCATGACAGGAGAGACTTCTCTTGACTCCTCCTATTGCTATGATAGGAGCGCAGTGTACATAGCAAGAGCTAGCCTATAAGGGTGCACAAACCCCCTCCCGCAAACAAAGCTCGTCTTCATCCACTTACATAATTGACGCATCAGCGTAATCCTGACATCCATTCTTCCTAGTCGAGAACTAGCAGCGGGAATATACAACACCCACAACATAGCTTGGTTTATATTTGAACGACTCTATAGGTTGGTTGTCGAGTTTTTATTGTTGTAAGCTGAGCTTACTCGGTCGCTTTTGGCGAAAACAAAGGGACCCGACCTTGCGAATGAACGACACGCCACAGTAGAAAGTACACAAGAATCCATGATGGAACGCCTACCGGGCCTCAACGTGGCCAATATCTTCGAGAAGAGGGCGCTATTGATAGCCATTAACTCCCTTGCCGCTTTATCTATCTTCTTCTTCGGCTATGATCAAGGTATTCACTTCCCTCTGGTCGCATCTAGTGTCAGGAATTGGAAGCTAACCCGATCACATTATAGGTGTGATGGGCGGCGTGAACAATGCAAAGAACTACATCGATCTCATGGGCTTTGGCTATGTGGATGAGAAGACAGGGGATCCCGTTATAACCAACAGCCTACTTCAGGGTGGCATTATTTCAGTCTATTACCTAGGGACACTGTTCGGTTGTCTACTCGGTGGTTGGATTGGGGATAAAATCGGTAGAATCAAGACAATTGCTTTAGGTGCTGTATGGGCAATTTTCGGAGCTTCCTTGCAGTCGGCGGCTATGAATAGTAATTGGATGATCGGTGGTGGGTAATCCAAAACACGCCTAGGAAAACTCGAAGCTGAACGTGGAATAGCTAGGGCTGTCAACGGTATTGGAACGGGTATTCTGAATGCCGTCGTTCCCGTCTGGTGAGCGGATTGGAGTCAGCCTTTTTAAAGTGGGTGTATTTTAACTGACCGACTCCTTTTCAGGGCTACAGAGACAGCTGAGCATACGTCGAGAGGACAATTCATCGCTATCGAGTTCACCTTGAACATTTTTGGTGTGGTGGTCGCTTATTGGCTCGAATTTGGGTTATCGTATGGTGAGTGAAGCTATTGGCGGTTGTCCTTTTGCCTGAAAGGGAGGTTCCTGACATTTCCGTATGAAGTCGATAACGGAGAGTCCGCATTTCGGTGGCGTTTCCCCATCGCATTCCAGGTAAGGCGTCTAGCACGGTGGCGCCAACAAATATATTCGTGGATTCCCTAGCCCTAATCCGGTTCATCTTCCCCTCACTATCAACTCCATGAATCGAACGCCTACCGTGAGCAGCATTTTACTGACATGGAGACCATGGAAGATCATACCGCTCCTCATACTCCTCGGATCAGTCTGGTTCTTCCCAGAATCGCCACGCTATCTCGTGAAAGCCGGGAGGGACGAGGAAGCGCAATACGTTCTTCGTCGACTTCGTGGATCCACAGGCGACGATCTAGTCCGAGCCAACATCGAATTCCAGGAGATTCGTAACGTTATCGGCTTGGAGGCCCAGGAGTCTAGGCAGGCATCTTATTTTCACATGTTCTTTGGTATTGATTCCAGAAGCCTGCACACCGGGAGACGAGTCCAGCTGGTCATATGGCTTCAGATTCTGCAAGAGTGGGTTGGCATTGCCGGCGTCACTGTATACGCGCCGACTATATTCCGCGTTGCTGGGTTTGGTGAGTAATTCTTGGAACTATTTTCTTCTTATTGCAACTTTCAGCGTACAAGCTTTCCTTTTTGGGCTAAGACACTGTCTAGAAGCTTCTGAAACCTCATAAATGAAACCCTCATGAATTACGCTCAAAATGGCGATAACTGACTCCGAGTGCTGCAGATTCCCAAAAGAGTCAGTGGATCAGCGGGCTCAACAATATCTTCTACGCGTTCGCTACCCTCATTTGTGTTTTCACCTTGGATCGGATCGGTCGCCGTTGGACTTTGTGGTGGGGTGCTGCCGGCCAGGGCATAGCAGTGAGTATACCTTAGATGACAACACCATCTTATCTTCCTGGTCATCATGCCTATTGTAGCATGCACTAAACGTATTTGCCTCTAGATGTTCCTCGCTGGGGCGTTCTCTCATCTCGGTGAAAACGCCGCCCGTAATGGAGATGTAGACAAAGCTAGTTCATACGGCGCAGCAGCGGCGTCTTTTGTGTTTATTTTTACCTCAATATTCGGAGCAACATGGCTCACTGTCCCATGGTTGTATCCCGCTGAAATATTCCCACTACACATACACTCCCATGGAAATGCCTGGGGCGTCGTCGGCTGGAGCATAGGTAATGGATGGCTGACGCTCCTCTGCCCGGTTCTGTTTGAAAGTAAATTCCATCAGCCTTCCTAAACTTGACTGCTTTTCTAACCGGGCTACAGGGATTGGTGCAACAACACTTCATATTTTCGGTATTGCCAATATTATATCGATACCGATAGTTTGGGCTTTCTATCCGGAGACTAATCAACGCACGTTGGAAGAAATGGATCTTTTATTCGCCAGTCCCTCCCCTTGGGCATGGGACGCAGAGAAGACATTCGCGAGACTTAAGGCAGAGCAGCCCGCTCTTCAGGCAGCAAAGGACGTTGGACCAATCAGAGACGTTGAGAACGGGCCGAAGAGCGGTTGAAGAGGTAATGCAAAACACTTTAAAGTTTGTTGTTGTCTACGACGCCACAAAGGGGCCTAATGCTCCTATTGTTGAGTATGATGAAATGGACCTGACAATGACTGGTTAAAATAACCTCTAGTTTTCTTCGCCGCAACATTAATTCAAGAGACACTTAGATAGAATGCATACCAACATGCATTATATAAACTAATACTGCTCTCACGGTGGTCAGCAGACGCGTTTTACCTATATAAGCGAATGATGTGATCGTTTTTCCCTTTGTATCCTCGTCCTGACGCAAAGAGTGCGTAGTGTCTGAATTGTTATTTCTACAACACTCCACGAACTACCGATGTCTTCACCGGCGCCATTTGTCTGATGGGGTGGCATCTCATAGCAGATGAGGACGGTATAGATTACGTGATTCGATTGGATATACCAACATAAATACAAGTCCAACAACATTCTTTACACCCTGTGATCAATAATATACTTAACTATTCATGTTATTAAGATCCATACGACCAGGCTTTGATACTTACATTTGATAAGTACGACTATACCGCCTCGTTTCTCGCCTGTATCCCCTACACCTAACCAAGCGTAGTGAGGACAAGGGTTTTGGGGGCTACCCCCATGGAAGGCATAGCGGTGGTATCAATATCGGACAGAGGTGATACACATTCTGATTTTTGATTTACTATGAGTGAACGGCATTCGAAGCTTTAGTACTTCCTAAGAGTCGGAATACGTAACAGGACTAGTTAGTAATATACTAAGGGGTTACTGCTTAAAGTGCTATATGAGCTCCTAGCCCCCATACCCATGTTCCGGTACTCTCTGTTTAGTAAGAAGCTAGATGCACTGAGCTTGTCACAAGGAAAAGCTCCGCTCTAGCTAGCCCGTAAGAAGCATAAACTATTCCGAGGATCCCTCGTGCCGCTCCTGTTACCGGGATCGGAGTCCAATACATACCGATATTTCGGTATTCGGTAAACTATGCAAACGGATTCATCTTACTGGGTTATGTTCCCCCGACGCCCCCTTTCCGGGTGACCGAGCTCAATTAAGAATTGGAATAGAAGGGGGTAATAGATGCCTTTGCAGCAGAATGATTTCACAATCGATTTACTGCAGTCTTTCATTTTTAGACGGTTAGGAATAATGCTCGGCGTCATCCCCGCACTTATTCAAGACGATCCCGAATTTTCGGAACTGCCGTCGCTCGTCTTAATCCATGATGGAGGGGGCACTACCGTTAACTAGTGCGTAATTCTCGGAACTACTTTTTGGCAACTTTCAGAGCACGATATTTCCTTTTTGGGACAAGAGAGTGCCTAGAAGCGCTCCAAATTGCCACAACTGACACCGGGTGTTGCAGTTACTACTTAGGCGATCTCGAGCGACATGTCTGGGGCATCAGCAATGAGAAACTAGCCGACGACGCTGCCTGGCCTGGCGGTATCAACCAAATGGCTCGGACATATATCGACCTCATTCTTCCCGAACTGCCCCCCGGACCCCTGATCTTCGGGGGGTGGTCCGTCGGCGGTCTCATCGCCTTAGAGATGGCCAAGATCTTCGGCGGAAATGCGGAAATCCCTGTTCTAGGCGTCATCATGATGGACACATATTACCCGTCCGCCGACGATGGCGGACGCGATAAAGACACGCCGGCCATAGAATGGGGCGAAGCGACGACGGAAGAGTCTAAGGAAATAACTCTGAAGAGCATAGCAAACTCGGCTAAGTTCTCTCAGCAGTGGGGCCAAGACGCTCGGAATGCGCCGACCAAAACCAAATTACCCCCAGTCATTCTTCTCCGCGGGAGCAAGAGTCACAGTGTTTCCGACGCAAATTTACGCGGAAACAACGTTCTGGGATGGGAAAATCATCAACCGGAATTTTTTACGCATGTCTTGGACGTGCCGGGAAATCACTACACCCTGTTCGCGGACGAGAATGTGGATGGCTTGACCGAAGGACTTTCTCGTGCATGTGAAATATTGGAAGACGCGGCAAGTGATTGAGTATTATTATATTGTTATAATTCAACCGAGAAGCTCGTTTCTTAATATTCTATCTATATATGGCATGAGGTTTTGAAAAAAAAAAAAAAAAAAAAGTTGTCATGAGTGTACCGGTATATCTTGATATACAGTGTAGCGTTACGTCCCAGTGTAATTATAACCGTCAGCGAGGGGGTTCCGCTAAGTCCCCATTTACAACTAACTACATGAACAGCTACCACTCAAGTCCGGCCGAGATTTTCTTTTCCCGGTAGAAAGGGTGTATGAATTCCGTAATAGCATCTAATTACCGAGTACCGTCCCGTAATCAAGTTATGGGAATGCTTCGAGATGTGTAATTATAATAATACCGTCGGGTACCAGCAACGGAGAATCCGAGCCGAGGATTCACACCTACCTTTCGGTATTGTAAATTCGGTCGTCTTCTGCCAATACCGCCCCCAGTACACATTAGTCTACCTATGTACGTGGAAAGTTAGTACCGGTAAAGTGTCAGCATTCCCAGTATCGCGTGAGGTCGATTTTGCGGCACGGAACAATCAATTTGGCCTTCGAAGTGAGCCCGTGAAACTTTCGCAACAGTCATTAGATAGACCATATCCATTTGAAGTTATTAAGTGCCCTCCATGCCATATTAATGATGCAGCAACCCAGTTTCCCATTGCTGCGCACCATTGTCAATGATCAAGAGATCGAGTCCGTCTTGCCATGCTCGGAGGAGCAACGTCGTGCGCTAGACTTGAGGGCAGATTTCAACGACCAAACTATCCTCTTCAAACTACAGATGCACGACGGGGAAGTCGTGTGCATCAATAGACTACGGCATTCGTGGCAGAAAGTCGTTCAGCAACGGGCAGAACTAAGGACTGTATTCGCCATTGGGTCAGGTGCTGCCGACATTTTTCAAGTAGTGGTCAAAAATCATGACGCCTTGTTTACACATGCGTATTTCGGAAAGATGGGTGATTTTGAGGTCAAGGTTGAGCAGGAGCCCTTGCCCATCTTCCCTACAGGGACGCCGATGCACGTGGCCCAGGCCTACACGGCCGACGGTGCCCCTTTGTTGCTCAGACTCTGCTATAGCGGCATCGCCATTGACGACGACTGTCTGGTCGGAATACAGATAGAACTGCCCCGGGTTTACCACGCTTTAGCTATCCCAGAACCACCACCTGATACCCCCTTTGTTACCCAAGAAGAGAGAGAGAAACATCCGCCAGGTCACGTGTTGGAGCGCATGAAGAATGCAGAGCCTACCGTTCTTGGCCACGGCATGGTCGAAGCACAGAAGACGGCGGCGGAATACACAAATATGACGATGCCGGGTTCCGTCGGCAAGGCTCTGCTCCTTCAGTGTTCGGACGCCGGAGTCGCGCCCATAAATATGCTCCAGGCTCTCTGGTTGATCGTATTGGCGAAGTACCTTCGCTTAGAACAGCCTTGCTGTATGTATAAGCTCACACCAGGTGACTCGCCATCTAGGAACCATGGCGGCGGCCGGTTTGCTCGACGCGAATTTCCGTGTACGAAACCCATCGCGGATGACGACCAAGTCACAGATCTCGTTAAAGGACTATACGAGCAAACAGTACAAGACGGGGAGGCAGACGCGCCGACGTTGTCGACCTCAATGCACGGTGGTAAACGACTGTGCAACTCAATCGTATGTTGGTGCGACCGTACCATTGTTTCAAATAAATCTGATCAGGCCTTGAGTATAAGGCCGATCAAGGCAAGGGGATCTGAGGAGGTGAGTTCACGGCATATTCGCACACGATGCTATATCATCCCACTGACGAGACTGGTTAGCACGATGCGACTTTGGCGCTCATCTACACCGGGGCGGAATTGGTAGTTCAACTGCGGACGGGGCGCACAGTCGAGCGTTGGCTGGCCAAGAGCATTACCGAGATGTTCGTCCAGTCCCTCGAGTATGTCCTGAGTAATTCTGCCTGCAGGATTAAGGACATTCCGTCCTGTAGTCGGGGTGATATAGAAACGATGCAGAAATGGAACGGAGGCGATCTACCGAGGCAGGACAGCTGCATACACGAAATGGTACGGGACCAAGCTCGACTGCGCCCAGACGCTCCTGCGGTCGTCGCCCATGATGGATCGCTGTCTTACGCCAATCTCGAAGCTCTGACAAACCGAGTGGCCAACGCGTTCTTCACCAAACTGGAATTCCGACCGGAGGAGAAGGTTATCCTGCAGTTCCCCCATTCCATCTGGACAATAGTGGCCATGATGGCCGTCATGAAGGCCGGCTCCGCCTTCATCCCGCTGGACGAAAATATCCCTCTAGATCGGGTCAAATCCATCGCCTCGAAGGCCAACGCACGATTCATCCTCACCACCAACGCGCCCGCGGCGAAATATGATGAAACTGGCTTGCAAACCGTCCTCTTGGACCAGTCCTTCGTAGACAGAGAGACACTGCCGGCAATGGCAGACTGGACGAACTCAAACGCCGGCCCGTCCGATCTTGCCTACGTCATCTTCACATCGGGCAGCACGGGCGAGCCCAAAGGCTGCGCGATCGAGCACCGAGCGTTCTGCTCCTATGCGCTGGCGTTCGGCCCGGCGTTCCGATTAGGACCCGACAGCCGCGTGCTCCAATCCACGTCGTACTCGTTCGACGTGTCGCTGAAGGAAATATTGCTGGGGCTGCTGTCCGGGTCGTGTCTCTGCGTGCCGTCCGACCACGACCTCATGAGCGACGTTGGTGGCGCTGCAACGCGTATGCGCGTCAACTACGCCAACTTCACGCCGTCGGTTGTCTCGCACCTGAACCTCGAGGCGGCGAGCTGCATCAAGACGCTCGTCCTCGGCGGCGAGGCCTTGACGGCCGACGTCATCGCTGCCTGGGCGCCGCGCGTCGACGTTCTCCTCGGCGGCTACGGGCCCAGCGAGGTATGCCCGACCTCGGCCGTCGTGGGCCCACTATCACTGCGGTCGCATCCCCGGAATATCGGCTGCCCGACGGGGAACAAGAGCTGGGTCGTAGACCCGTCGAACCACGACCGGCTGCTGCCCGTGGGAGCCGTCGGCGAGCTCGTGCTGGAGAGCCATGCAGTCGGCAGGGGATACATTGGCGACGAGGAGCGAACGGCTCGGGTCTTTATCGAGAGCCCGGCGTGGTGCGCGTGGCCCGAGTTCCGCGTCGGAGAACCGGCGAAGACGCGTCGTATGTACAAGACGGGAGATCTGGTCGCGCGGTGCGGCGACGGATCGCTGTTGTATTTCGGCCGCAAGGACATGCAGGTCAAGCTGCGGGGCCAGCGCATAGAGCTCGGCGACATCGAGACCCATCTGAAGGCCACCGTGGCGGCCGAGCTGGCCGTAGAGGCCGGCGTTCCTCGCGGAGGTGGCGACGAGGACAAAATGCTGGTCGCCTTCGTCTGCCTCGGTCCACAGTCAACGGTTTCCGCTGACCTGTCCTCGGTCGACGCCGCGGTCCAGGCGACGCTACACGGCCTGCTCGGAAACAGCGAGGAACAGCTCGCGAGCAAAGTGGCGCGCTATATGCTGCCCTCGGCGTACCTGCCGCTCCGCGCTCTGCCTGTCACGACGTCGGGCAAACGGGATCGCCGGGAGCTGCAGCGGATAATCGCCTCCCTGCACAAGCAGGAACTTCTGGCCTGGCGCAGGCCGTCGGAGAGGGAGTCAGTCGGCCGGCCGGCAGTCACGGACATAGAGCGACGGGTCGCCGGGCTGTGGGCCCAGGTTCTCAAGGTCCAGGTCGACGAACTGAGCTTGGACGACGATTTCGTCAAGCGAGGCGGCGATTCGTTGGCCGCCATGAGACTCGCGAACTTGGCCAAGGCGGCCGGGCTCAAGTTGACTTTCAGAGATATATACCGTCGCAGTCGTGTACTCGGCGACCAGGTCGAGATTTGTCTCAAGCATACTGCTACTGCTACTGCGAGGGTAACTAAAGCACCGAGGGGCGTCCGCGTCCGTAACCTCAACCATTTTATAGCTGACAGCGATAGCCAATCGCTCTTCAACCTCCCCATGCTTACTGGTTGAAAAAGGGGGTGGGGGAAGGGGGGGGGGAGGAAGCCATCAAGTATAGCTTCATTCACTGATTCATACGCAGTATCCAAGCACCGAAGTGGGCCGGTCGCGTTCCCTGATTATCAACTATCCGATCGTATAATTCTGACTAGATCTAATATATCCTCGAACGGCAGCGAGCTGTCGGCTAAATACATGCCGCCGAACGTTCCACAGCAGATCCCTAGATAAGCTAGAGACTCCTTCCTGACATCCGAATCTCCGTACTGGACACCATAAGTGATTACGCATACGGATATTATCATTAAGCCGTGTAGACGTCTGGTGAAATACGTGCGTTGTCAGAATGGCTTGCGGTTAGATGGATGAAGAAAACAAACAGGGGGGGACAGAAGTTTGTCTTTTCCTCCCCCTTTTTGGTCTCTAGAGAAGAGGGGACAGTAACGAGTAATAATAGATTGTAAATGTTACCTTGCCAACGTCTTGTCCACGGCTAAGATTTCGTTGGCGTGAGAAACAATTGTGTAAGCCGACTCGAGACACCTTTTTAGTGTGTTGACCAGGGCGAACCTACGATCCGTAGCGGATCCGCCCCCTGCCTCCGTGTTAAGCAGCACATCGCCGTCGCGAACGGGAGCGGCCTGTGGCGGCGACATAGATTCCAGGAGAGGTGGGAGCCAAGGCCCGAATAAGAGGTAAACGCACTCGTGGTAGGAACAGAACAGACGTAGCTTCGAGCCGGCATTATCGTCTCCACGGAGGCCCTCGAATCCTCGGCCCGCGATGAGTTGCTTCGCGTGGTCCGGCAGGCAGCAGCGCCATCGCGTCAACTCAGACGTGCAGGCCTGCAGCTCCGTCGTCGTCTTCGCTGACATCGGCCGCACGTACACGCGGCTGAAACTTCTGGCGAGCAGTACCGCCGCGGCAATCTGGAAGGCCAATACATCGTGTTCTTCCGGGTGGTCGGGCGTCGTGGGAAGATGGTCGATGAAGTCGGAATGGAGTAGCTTGGAAACGGCATGTTAGTGCTACTGGTATCGAGAAATGTATTTATTCAACCTTGCGAGTTGGCCGAGAAACATTACGCACCGGAGGAATGCCACGAATCACGGAAAAGCTGGTCTCTAGACAGTACAGGACCCAGACGGAGCGTCTCGCGAGCTTCTGGTCGTCTGCGTGCGCGAATGTTTTCCGTATAATATTCGAATTGGTGAATCGGAGTTCTCGGACGCAATGGACCCCTATGGACAGCATCTCGGACAGTCGGGAATCGTTGATATTTGAAGCGATGATGCTCTGGTCATCAAATTTGTTAGACTTTCGATGGGCCGATATCGAAAGTTGCTTATGTCACGAGAGGAGAGGAAATACGTACAAGTAGAATGGCCGTCTGCAAATTGCACGCAAGGAGAATGCGGGATACGTTAGTCTACTCTGTATAATTTCTGATATATGGCGTCCTTGGGTTGATGAAAGATTTATCTTACCTGAAGCTTTAGCAGGCTACTCGGCACTGCATAAAAGTCCACCAACACATCTAAGAGCGAACGAAATTGGTCTAACCCATCGACCGAGGGAGACCGCCTTTCATCAACGGGGTTCCCCAACGCGTCAAATCCCATCGCGATTATTGCGTCGCTAAAGAGCGACGATAAGACATCAGGATGCGGCGATTCGCGCACCTCTGAGATTGTCTTGAGTACGTTGGCCTTGCGCAGAAACATAGGAATCCTATCACGGATGGTTAATGACGGTACGCTGAGCCAAGCGCACGCCTGCCGGCTTTATCGCGTGTGAATGTGTACACTCACTCGGCATTACTCTCAAAACAAGCTGAAATCAATAGTTAGCGAGAATGTCCCCCCCCTCCCCCCCCCAGAAATAAAGACCAGACTCTCATGCGTTGTAAGAGCACCTAGAAGTGGAACGTTTGACTAACCTTTGACACATCGCTGGATGGTCGCCTCATGTGTGATCTTCGAAAGCGAAGGCCCGCTTTGAATACTACCGTCTTTGGGATGACTAGCAGGCGACTGGGACTTGGTTAGGCTACGTAGTATGCGGCTGATTTCGAGATGCTTGCGCGAGTCGCTCCGTGGCGTGGGTAACTCTGCCAGGCCGAAGGACGTGATGAAACGAAAGTCAATATCTGCGTCTATTCGGCAATACTCTGGTAAACCCTTTATGGGTCGTATGCTATTAATACTCTCGCCCTAACTTCATACTATCGCGGGTCGTAAAGCGGTAACTCACACAATCGGTCACCTGGGTCATTCGCCGCTCGAGCGTAGGCCACGGCGACGATGGAGCGCTAACGCTGTCTGCAGCAGTGCGTCTTCCTGTTTCGAACTCGCCAGTTTCTAGCGGCATAGTTGAAGATATTGCCGAGTGGTTTAGGGGATACTGTGTGCCCGATATGTGGTAGTCACTCGGCGGAGGAGCGGCTTGGGCGATATCCAGATCTTCAGACGAGTTCGGGAATGCAAAGGTCCCGGAAGAGAACAAGAAGTCCATGTTCATGTTCGCGTCAAGGGAAAACATGGCGGGTGAGGAACCCACCAATGACAAAGATTGTGGCTCATTGGCGCTTTCGAGGCCCTCGCCCTCATGAGGTTTGCCTAGTGCATGTAGATCAGGCTCGCGCGTGTCGGAGGCTTTGCGCGGTCGAGGCTCGTAATTGCACGTTGTACCGGTCCGCTTTGAATGTAACAGATCAGTTGTAAGGTAAAGGTAATGGTAATGGAGAGCTATCAACGTAGGGGATGCCTTACGTCGCATGCGGAGCAAGGAGTTCCTCCATTGCCTTTAATATATATATCATTGGCCCAATTAGCTATAACATTCTCTATTTTCTGCATATGACAATTCAAGTGAAACACATGTATGCCCACATCGAATCTTCTTAAGTTTACAGCCCCTGCATGCGCCACGACGTCTTGTGATAGTTTTGGGTGGTTTCTTGGGATCCGTCGTGTGGCCAGATACTGAAGGCGATTTTGACATGGTCCGGATCAAGAGGTGTAGCTAGTGAGCCACCGCGAATCGACCACGACAGTATTTATAGGAGGAAGAAAGGAAGGAAGGAATAGGAATGCCAGAAATGTCCTCTGTTCCGGTCTCGATGGTATATGAGAAAGTAACCGGCTTGAGTACTTCGTTTGAATCCGGGTTTCTACTGTATAGACTTGATTTCATAAATTCCAAAGTCTTGCCCAATACCTAGGTATTATTAAGCTTACGTGTAAGCTGGGGGATTAGGCAAAAGGTCAAAATGCGAAAGCGAGGACAGCAACTCACGCCGGAGTTAGCCCAATTAAAGCTGGCTGCCATGTCGTAAATTTAAGCTGTAAACTTCTACTGCCACGCTTCTCTACATCTGTTGCAAGTGTCGAATAATCTCAGCTATGCAGGTCCCGTCTATGTGCTCTGATGCCGTCGCTAAGCATTTTCGACGCGGTGGGGCCGTTAACTAGCAAAACAGCCTACAGTACGTATAACTTCCCGATCTTCCGCGACTAGGTAAGTACCTAGGTAGGTACCGGGAGTCATCTGACTGTCCTTTTGAATCCTATCTCGGCCCCGTTATTCCACTTTATCCCACTTTTTAAGTCATGGTGCCGGAAGGCGCCAAATCCAAAAGCTTGAATGGTAAGTTTAAGTACCCGCCAAAATAACAACCTTTTTAATCCTTCAAGGTTCTCAGCTGCTTCGCTGTACCTATGTAGATATACTAGATCATAAACTTATGGACACGGTTGGATAACTTTAGATAGACGGAAGCCGAGTAACTACCTACGATGTCCGAGTCCACACACACTCACACGTGAATGACACTGTATTACGTACATACTATTGAGAGCCAAGTGCTTAGACGAGGTGGCCAGCGACCCCTACCACCGTCCGACTGGTCGGATAGGTTGTAGCCAATAAATAATTAGTATTTTCCCCCGCTCGACCAAAAATATCTGCCCACCTCACCTGTTACTCCCACTTTACTATGCAGATCTGCTCCATATACAGTATAAATAGAAGCAAGGGTTGATATACTAGGTATATACCTTCGGCGTAAATTAAGTATTAACTAGGCTACTCGGTTTCGAACTATATATGCATAGTTTATATGTCCAAGTCATTTAAAGCCGCAGAAAGCAACCGGCTTTGAAACTACGTTTTCTATAAATTTATATATAATATCAAAGCTATAGAAAGCTTTAAGATCCTAAGCTGACGAGCGCTGCATAAATACAAGGATGCGAAAAAGCTTGGCAGCTTACTTAACGGATATACCATAGTAAGCGACCCTGATATACTACCACGTATTGGCTTATAACTTGATTTGTCGATTCTACTTCTAAACGGATTCAACGGATTCGGCGGATTCAGCGGAACAACCTTAACCAACAAGTTAAATTACGGTAACAGCACGGCACCCAGTGGTATCATTATAACCTTACATAAGTTTATGGCGTAATCAACGTCATATTGACGCGATGCTCGCCACTCGACCTACGAGCTCGTCTGCCGTCTGGCATTCTCCGCTAACCACGAGTGTCAAGATTCTCTCGTAAGCTTCTGCCATCTGCTGCACATCTTGGGCCGAGTGTATCGAGTCGTAGAAAGTGAGGGCTCCGTCAAGGCAGGTCGCGTCTTGTACCTCGTTGAAGCTGAGGATAATTTGTTGCTGCAACATTGTATGTAAGTAATGAGTTGAGCTTAAAATCTTTCGTGCCGGCATATATAGATTAATAGTAGTAGGCTAGAGCTCACCTCGTGCGGATCCTGCTTGAGGATTGACCGGAGTTTCATGATCGGTTCAGGTCCGGACCGTCTCACTTTACGGTAGTTGACCAGCGTGTTGAAGAGCGCACTCTCGGCTAACTGGAAACCAAGCCCGCGTTCGATCGCCGAGAGGTCAAAAACTTTGCTGATAAAACACTGGAGTTAATAATATCCACTTAGGGTAAGAATTACTTAGGGTAGCAAGACCGAAACATGCCCGTTAAAGCAATTTATGTGTCTAGAATATGCCAAAAGGGAGAATAAAAAACTCCAGCGGACTTACTGTGCCATGCTGTCGGTATTGTCGTCCTGTAACTTCCGAATGGCGTCCTCGACTGAGGATGCTGCTGACGTACAATCCTGGCTTCCTAGGACTACGTGCGTGACCAACACTGTTAGCATCGGACCTACGATTTCGTCGGCGTCGCGAATATCGATGTCACGATCCGAAGCAAGGTGCCCGAAGCAGACCGACGTTTGTCTTGTATAAGCACTTAGCAGCACTGCCCATGCAAATTGCAGCAAGGTGGACACCGTCACTCGCGTGTTACGGCAGTATTGATCCATCTTAGCGTTGACGTCTATTTTGAACTTGATTGCAGACATAGTCGCGTCAGCCGCGATGGCGAGTTTTGTACCATCCTCAGCTAACTCGTGTGTGGGCCGTAGAATCGTCGGTTCTATTCCGTGTAGCTTTCGGGCCCAGAAATTGGTGCTGGCTAGAGAATCGCGCGACTCTATGTCGTCGACGTAACTCGCGAACGGAGGAAGATGGCCCGCCTCCGTAAGCAGTGAATCGCCACGATATAGCACATCCCATTCATAAAGCACGTGTGAGAGTGAGACGTGATCGATCAACATATGACCCATCAGCAAGTGCATATATACTTGCTTTGTCGGGGTGGTGTAGAGATTGAGCCACAGCGGTGGCGTTAGGGATGTTGGGGAGAGGCTCGCTTTCATTTGCTCGGTCTTTTGGATACTCGCTTCTAAGGCTTCTTTTTCCGCACCAACTTCGAACGTCCCACATTCTACAGCGGATTTGTCCAGGATAACTTGGTATGCCGCGTTGCCGTTCTTGGTGAGAGGTATAGCTGTGCGCAGAATGTCATGTCGTGCCACCGTTGCGCGCCAGGCGCTGATAAGTCGACGGGGATCTAGGTTCTGATCGGAGAGTCTATAGCCTCCGATTTCCGCAAACAAGTTATAGAGATACGGCCTCCACGGAAGTGTGTAGAGAGCTGAAGTTGTCCTCGATTGGAAAGGGGTGCTGTGATGTACAGACAATATTTTGGATTTATTAGCCAAGTGGAACCCGCACTTGGACAAGACTTCTTCGATGGATGGAAGGTTTCTCGATCCGCTTTGCCGATTCTTTGGCTGCGCCTCTGCGGAAGGGTCCCGTGGCTCCCGAGATCCAAGTGCCAGCGCCAATTCTCGAATGCTGTTGCTTTTTAGGACGTCCTGTGTCTTGACGGGTACCCCTGATTGGCTCAAAAAACGAGAGACGTGCATTGCTGGTTCGAGGCTCAGTCAGCGTCCATTAACTAGGGGAAAATATGGTGCAGCTAACCCGAGATTGAGTCACCACCAAGTGCAATAAAATGATCGTCTACGTCAATAATATCTATAGATGCAACGTGTGAGTCTCTGAGAAGTCTTACTGAATTCGTGAGAACTTACCGCTGGGAATTGCCAAAACTTGCGACCAAGCAGCCCTCACCAACTTTTCAGCTTCGGTGTCATTAGTACAGGAGCCTGATCTTCTCGAGCTGTTCATCAGTTGCCGAGCAAGTAGCAGCGTTTTCTCGTCCATGGCCTCTAACCAACTATTTACCAGCTTCCTATCCAGCTTGAACGAAGCCAAGGTTGGGATGTCTTCCACCACACACCAGGTATGGGGAATCATGTAGGATGGGAGTCTAGCCGAAACGGATGATCGAATTTGTTTCAACAACTCTGATATAGATGAGTGGTCGACTTTGCTCGGCGTCTCCGGGTCATTTACGAGTCGAATCGTCCGCCCGTGCGAGACAGTTGATCGTGTGAGGCTTAAAACCGCAACCAAGCGACCCCCCAGCAGGCCAGACTTCGGCTGCATCACCAAAGCATGATGAATTTCGGGAGACAAATCGAGTTGGTTTTGTATTTCTCCGAGCTCGACTCGTCTATACGAGATTAAGAGTTAGAAACTATCGTTCATAGTAAAATTTAACTCATGAATAGGGTGTTTCGGGAGCATGCATGAGAATATGGCAGATAGGAGCAAAGGTTTTGCCAAATCGGGGAATAAACGACTCAAAAATACTCACTGCCCGTGGACTTTAATTTGCGTGTCTCGCCGTCCGAGAATGCGCAACGATCCATCCTCGGCGTAGCGTACCAAGTCCCCGGTCCTGTAAACTCTCCTTGGTTTCCCATCGAACCAATCCTCGATGGTGGGAAAAGCTTTTTCCGTTTCAGCCGGTCGATTCAAGTAGCCGCGGGCGACTGGAACACTTGGAGTCAGTTATCGCTACTCTGGTATGATTTCTTAGGGTTTCAGGAGCTTCTAGACACTGCCTTGGCTTTAAAAGGAAAGCTTCTACTCTAGAGGTTGCTAAAACAAGAAGAAAGGGGTTCCGAGGATTACTCACGGATCGGTCCTTCGAGCACCAGCTCACCAACCGCACCGATGGGGACCAGTCGCTGAGGGTCATGAACCATAGTGACTCGTCCGTGACAACCAACAGGCCAACCGATATTTGAAGGATCCGAAAATTTGGTAAAGGCCGCCCCGACCGTGCTTGTGACCGTACATTCGGTTGGGCCGTAGCTCGGACGCATATGAACTCGTGGACTCCAGAGCCTGGTCAATGACGCATTCATCGCCTCAGCGTGGACCGTGATAAACTTTAAAGGAGGCACCACGGCATCCGGGTTAAGGGTCTGTAGAAACGACGGCGTCAAAGCAGCCCAATTGACGCGAGCATCTTGAATGAAGGAGGTGAGACCCTCCGGGCTCATCCGATCGTCATCGGATGGCACACAAACGCAGGCGCCGACTACTAGAGCGGTAAATATCTCCTCCATACATGCGTCAAACACGAAACTGCTGAACTGAAGAAGGCGAGAAGAAGGAAGGATCTGTAGCCAGTTGGTATTTGCCGCCACGGCTGAGCAGAAATTCCGGTGCTCGATAACTACGCCTTTGGGCTCCCCTGTGCTTCCAGAAGTAAATATAACGTAGAGCGCATTTGATGGATTTACGCGGCTATCCGGTGCAATGTATGCCACTGGACTTGCCACACCATCGTCCTCTGCAAGCGTTTCGTGGCTAACGGTAAGTGTCTGTGGCACTAATGATTCCATCACTCCCCGGTTACGGACCGATGCTAATGCCAATCGAGGGGTAGTGATTTCTGTGATTTGCTGCTTTCGAGACATCGGACTTGAGGGATCAATGTGGACAAAAGTGGCTACATTGGAGCAATTAGTATAAAGCTAAGCATTCCCTGGTGTCTAGTGGTCGTCTTATGGGCAGCATGATTGGCACTTACCGCCTGCTTTCACAACGCTGAGCATTGCCACAATGCCCCATATAGACTTCTCAAAGCAGAGCGGGACGATCTCTTCAGGCTGAACAGAGAGACTGAGCAATCTCTGTGATAGTTTGTTAGTCAAATTCTCTAATTCGCCGTAGGTTAAGCATCCATCCCACGCGTAGATGGCCTCCTTCTCTGGCACGCTGAGCGCTGTGGCTTGGAAGAGCTGGTGAACACATTCGTTTTTGGTCTGGAATCTATTCACATCCCAATGCTGGATCTGTTCTCGGTTTTTATCACTAGCAAGATCGACATCTCCGACAAGACACTCGGGATTGGCTATGACATTCTTCACGGCTGCCGCAAACGCCGAAACGATCGCATCGGCCTCCCGAGGAGAGATGAAGCCTGTTTCGTACTCCAAAGATAGCCCGTACTCGGTTTGGTTGTCCATGACAGTCATAGCAAGTCCATACTAGAATTTCCTCTTGTTAGTCTCCACGGTATCCTCAACACATATTCTGTCTATGTTTGAATACTTACTTCCGTGGTGTCTATTGACTTCATGAACTCTACCTGAGCGCTTTGAGTTTTCGACCGGCCCCCAACCGGCTCTGCTTTTTGAATATTTAGGATAGTGTTAAAGCTGGGAGTTTGGTTCCCTTGCCGGGCCGCATGTCGTATCTGCGAAAGCGAGAGTGTTTGCCGGGAAAGGTGTTCGATATAATCAGCCTGCAAACTTTTGGCCACTTCGACAGCTTTCATGTCCAACCGTATTTTGCTCCTCATGACAAGCATATTGGCAACTGGCCCTACAACTTCTTGTATGCCCGCTACCGGGAGATCCCTACCCGAGGACAGCAACCCAAAGAGGATATCCTCAGAATTCAGGTAGGTTCTCAAGACCAATCCCCATGCCAGCTGAAAGATACTGGGAACTGTGAGATCGTGGGTGCGGCACAGCCGTCGTACATCAGCCTCGGGAGTGTGTAGCTGTAACGACACACTTGAGTGCGACACTGTAGGACCAGGGTCATCACTTATATAACATAGCCTTGGAAAGTTGCAAGTGGCGGCACTATCGAGGTAAGTAGCCCAGTAACTCCTTGCAAGGTTGGCATCTTGACTGGCCACGTAGCGGACGTAGTCGAGGTAGTAATTTTGCAATTCATAATGTGTCTCGGCAACCCCGCCACATCCGTCGGCCAAGTCTCGAATTAAAATTTGCGTGCTCGTGCCATCGGTAAGGAGATGGCTCTTCGTAAGTAACATATATGTCGATTTATCAGTTGTTTTGCAAACTACGATGCGGTGCAAAGGAACTCCGCTGAGAGGCGACTTCAACGATTGGTTCTCCGACTCGAACAACGTGTTTCTTAGGTCTTCCTCGCTAACATCGTCTTTGATTAGTGCCACTGGATTAGTGTGATGCAAAACAACCTGTACATAGTCTCCTGCATCATTTTCCACAAATATGGTTCGTAAAATTGCATATTTTCGAACCATCTGTCGCCAGATCTTTACAACTTGCTCGCTTTCAATCAACTTTCCCTCACAGGGGGTGATCTTCAAAAGAAACGTCTGATTATATGCTGACGATATGCCTGAATCTCTCAATAGACTCGCCATAAGCCCTTCTTGCATGGGTGAGCACGGGTACATGCTTTCAATGTCTTGAAAATGCAGGCCTAAGCTCATAACTTTAGCCAGTGTCTTCTGCTTGTCGACGCCGAAGCAAATGATATCAGGTTTCAGTGCTGGAACACGTAGCAAAGCGGAAGATTTAAGGATCAAGCCTTGAATTAACAGCAGCATGTCGTCCTTAATTTTCGACGGCCACGAGGCGAGTTCGCTTTGGAAGCCCATTTGTCTGTTCCATTCGACCTCGACAGCCAACGAGCCATTCTTAACAACGGCGACTATTGAGATCATACTATATCTCTCCGATACCTTTCGTTGCTCTCGGCGCATTGCCGAAAGACCTGAGAGAAGCTCGAGGTCATCACAGCGTTTGAATGCAGAGCCGGCACGTTCGAATTGCTGGTACGTACCTAGAAAATTGACGATAATCTCGGCGCGGGCATGACGTTCACGATATGCACCGGACTCATCTCGTGGTAGAAAGCGGTACGTGAAATAATCGAGACCCTTTGACGGTGTAGCTTGCCTGAATTGGTTGATCTTCTCAAGGATATCCATCCTGTTCGGTTCTTTGTCATGCGGCACTTGTACTGCCACAGGAGCGAGCGTTGTGAACCATCCTACTGTTCGGGAAAGATTAATCCCGTCACTGGGAGACTCCCTTCCATGGCCTTCGACGAAGATAGCGGGGGAGGTACGCGATGGGAATTTTTGAGAGAACGAGGTCGCTATAGCTGCACACAAGACATCCACGACACTATATTCCAGCTTGTCGCAGGTGTCAAACAGATGTGCCGTTTGTGAACGTCCGATGTCGAATGTTGTCGATGTTGCGTCTCCGAATAGATTTGGGCTCTTCTCCATAGACCAATAATAGCCCATATCGACCTCGAATTGGTCTTCGGGGAGAACCTGTGACGGTTGGATGGTTTGTGCGTAGATTTGTTGTACTTGACACCATGACTGAAAGGAGATTGGTTCCGGCTTGATGGCACGTTGTCCTGTGATGAAATCCTCGAGCTCTTGGAAAATGATTCTCCATGACACCATATCCACGACCAAATGATGTATACTGACTGAAATTGTGGTTGAGGCAGTAGACCGGAAGACATCTACTCCCATAATCGGCCCCTTAATTAAGTCGATGTTTGATTTAGTCTCAGATATGGACCTAAGTTTGAAATCGGTGCCTGTGTTTTGATGAAATCGAATTATATATGCTGATCCGGAAAAAAGCACAGATGCTACACGTTGCCTCCAGACCTGAGCTCCACCAGAAGACTCTCGTATAAAGCTCGCCAGCAACATCGGATGCGACGTTACTACGGCATCGAGCGCTGCGGTAATAGTTTCATCAGATAGGGCTAGGGTCGTGTCAACAACCATCGTCTGCTGGTCGAAGTAATCTCCATCAGGGGAAAACTGGAAACTGAGTTGCTGGATTGGTGATAGCTCCCACAACACATCAGTATCCGTTCTAGTAAGGTCCACATTTCGGAATTTCGCGTCTTGCTTATTGAACACCGTCTCTTGAATATGGATCGCTATTCGTTCAATGTTACGCAGCCGGAGAACATCAGCCGCAGCGATTCTAATAGACTCTTTTCTCAATTCACCACTCAACATCATTGCCGAGATCGAGTCACCTCCTAATTCAAAAAGTCAGGGTTTTGCGACGAATAATTCGGGAAATCGTAGGGGGGACGTAGTTTGCTAAGCTCAAGCCTTATTGATACGTATGGAGAGAGTGGGCGTTTGTAAGCTTACCAGAAAAGAACCAAGATGTGTTCCAATTTACCGTACTTTCAGGTACATTCAGCACACGACACCATACCCTTTTCACCAAATGTTCCAGTTCAGTACCCGTACGATCCTGATTTGGCCCATCCATTTGATCAAAGAGACTTCGGTATGACTCCGAGCTCATGCTTTCCATGTAGCAGACAACTTGTTTTCTGTCTAGCTTTCTAGAAGAATTCATGGGTATGTGGCGGACAAAGACGAAAAGATCGGGAATCATGTAAGCTGGCAATCGATCCGACAGCCAGTTATGGAGGGTCTTCGCGCTTTCGAATGTTTTTGCAGCCTCCAACCTGGCCAACTGAATGTCATCGCTTGGCTTTTCGAGATGCGTCACTTCCTCGCTAGGTTTCAACGACACGGCAGCTATCAAACGCTCTGCCCCAGGACCGGATTTGGGAACGACGACGACAGCATGGAGAACCGAACTCTGCATTCTCAGTTGACTTTCTATCTCGCCGCACTCTATCCTCTGTCCCCGGATTTTGACTCTGCTGTCGGCTCTTCCTACAAAGTGTAGCTCGCCCATCTCATCGTACTGGACTAAGTCTCCTGTGCGGTAAAGCCTCTTTTCCGGCGCCCATGTGACATGGGTGATGAAGGCGGAGTCTGTGGCAGAGGTAAGGCCTAAATAACCTTGAGCAAGGATGGGGCCTTCCATCAGCAGCTCCCCAACGGCTCCAATAGGGCAGAGAATGTGAGGATTATTCATATCAGTGATCCAAGTTGCACAACCGGCAAAAGTCCTCCCTATATTGGTGGCGTCTCGTCGTATGGAGACATCAGGGTTGACTGGTGACCAAAAATATCCTACGTTAGTAATTTTCCTCGAATACCCGAGCGCCGGAGCCTAGTTTCAGGGATAGGGGGTACATTATACTCACTGCCGAAACATCAGTCCAGGTACACACAAGGAGATCAACATAAGACAGCAAACAGATAATACTGTGGGATCTTTCTGTACTTACCTTGTGCTTGTCACAGAGCACTCGGAAGGTCCATAAACCTGGACTAGGCGTCTCCCTGGGATTGCCCATTCCGCCACATTATCACTCGTCATGGGCTCACCTCCGAGCACGATGGTCCTCAGTGATGGGACCGAGGTCGGCGGTATCATAACCATCATAGAAGGGGTGATATGTAGCCAATTGGCGCCCGATATATTGATAAACTCCACCAAGGCCGTGTCACGCTCCGTTTCTGTAGGAACGCAGAGACAGGCGCCGACGACGAAACTTGTTAGATGATCTTCTATGCTTGTATCGAATGCATACGACGCAAACTGCAAGACTCGAGACCTTGGGCCGATGTGTATTCCAGAAGCGTGAGTTCGCACTGCATGTGCGTAAGCGCCGTGGCTGACCGTGACGCCTTTTGGGTTGCCGGTAGATCCAGAAGTGAAAATGATGTAGGCTGGATCACTCGGCTCTACCACTGGTAAAAGTGCGGATATATTTCGAGTCTCTAGTTTGGCAGTTTCTGCCCGCAAACCACTGATGCTAGGCACCAAGATTTGCCGGCAAACCGAGCGGAGTTGCTCCGACTTACCCTCGGAACAGATGACGAGGCCGGAAGATGGAGTGATTCCCAATTGTTCGCACAGCCGCTGTATTCGATCTCGAGGGCTCGAAATGTCTATGGGTACAAAGGCCCTGCCACATTTTAGGACCGCTACGAATGCGACCGAGTAAAGGGCGGACTTTTCAAAAAACAGAGGTATAAAACTTTGTTTGCGGCTCGAAAACCGAAGTATCTGGTGCGCCAGGCATGTGGACATGGTATTCAAATCATCGTAACTGAATGTCTCTCCTGAAAAGTAAATTGCCGGCGCATTCGGTGCACGAATAGTCGTTTCTTCAATTAATCCGTGCACTGTGGCGCCTGGAGGAAGTTCGTCGGCCTCCAGTGTTTCTTTGTTCCACTCCATTGCCTGCTGCAAGTCTGAAGGGCTGATTACTGCAAGCTGGCTAACTTGAGCATCAACATCAATCATATCTAGAAGGTTATCTATAATCGAAAGGAAAGTTTTCATCACTCGCTCCGCCATGGCAATAGAGAGCAGGCTCGTAGAGTATGTCAGCTGCGTCTTCATGGCGGTTTCTGAGTACGTGACGTGAATAGATAATCCAAAGTCTGTCGCGTTGAAGCTGGCCATTCGCCTCAATGGAAGGCCGTCATTTTCATCGACAAGCAATGGCGCATATTGCACAGTCATGATTGTGTTGAACATCTTCTCTGTAGTTTTGAAAAGTTGCTGAACGTGCATGAATGGCGCTGTCTGATGCTGTAACGAGTTGACAAAGTCCTCTTGGATGTTCTCGATCATGCTTCTGAGGCTCCTGTCTACCAAACTGACTCGGCGAACGACAAGATTGACTAGTGGCCCAGAGATCATCTCGATGCCATCAAGTTGGATGTCACGTCCTGAACAGGTGTAGGCAAAGCAAATCTCTTCGTTTCCGGTGTAAGTGCGAAGGAGTATTGCCCACACGGCCTGAAGGGCTGTGGAGATCGTGATCTGCATTTTAGCACAAAATTCACCCAGCTCTTTGTGCCGTGGAAAAGGGACTTCCACAACTTGGCAGCGATCCGTGACGTTTTGCTCCGTCAACTGACTCCCTGTCCATAGGGATGGAAAGTTACAGGGCTGCATACCATTTAGGTACAACTTCCAATAAGCTAAACTTTCATCCCAAAGTTGTGCTGATTGATTGTATTCGATAACTCTGCTGTATCCTGGTGCAAGGTCCAGGACTGAACCATTTGTCAGAGTGCAAATCTCATTGACTATGTTGATAAGTGATGTTCCATCGCTAATCATGTGGCTCAAATCAAATTGACAGAACTGCCGGCCATCTTCGGTGCCGTATATTGTAAGTCGATGAGGCGGGCCCTTTGGAAAGTCTGGGGGATCCATGCAACTCCCTTCAAAGGCGGCGATTACGGCCGCGTAGTCTACGCAACTAACCCGCTCCGGCTCGCAGCGTCGGCTCTTGAGAACCACGGCATCGAGTAGCCTAGAAGATCCAATGTCCGCGGTTGGCACGAAAACCGTGCGCAAACTCTCATGACGATCGATAACCGATTGCCAAGCCGATTCCAACCTGTTGAGTGTCACGTATAGACCCATCTCAAAGAGCTCATGGATTCGATACAGCTGTTTTCCCTTAGTTTCTCTGGCCACGTATATGCTCTCTTGCATTGGACTGCATGGGTACACGTTTTCGACAAGTTCCAGCGCTTTTGGGCTCCATGTCGCACCCTGGAGGCCGAGTTCTTCGAAAATGAGCTCCCAGGCATAGTCCTGCGGCATAAGATGGAACTTTTCATGCCATCCCGCGCCTATGCGTGTGCGTGCCTTCTTCGTTTTTTTGGGACGCCTCTGTTTGTTGGTTAAGTTGTCTTGTCCCGCTGCTATGCTAGCAATCGTTTTTCGGGCCAATATATCCCGGAGCGACAACCGAATGCCGAGTTGGTCGCATTTTCGTTTGAGTTTGATTGCCCTGAAAGAATCACCTGACAACGTCTAATATCAGCATCTTTAACTTCTCCATGTATAACATAGACCAAGCCCAGTAAGCTGCTAACCTCCTAGTCCTGTGAATGAATCTTCAAGTCCAATCTGATCTTCGGGAATTAAGAGCACTTCTGCGTATAGTTTCAATAATGATTGCTCGACAGTGTTCCTCATGTCCTCAGGAGTCATCCGGACGCCGTGTTCTTGTTTGGTATATTTTATAAGGGGAGCGCGACGTTGGCAATGTGTATATCAAGAATATTCTGAGTGACAACCAGACTGTAGATTCAAATGTCCACTTCAAAGTGTGTATGTCTAGGACTAGCCTAAACTATTCTCACTTACTATGTCATGATTTTGAACGGCCGAGCTGAGGCCTCGGATTGGTTTGGGGCTGCATATCCATCCGAAGTCCGCGCCTTATCCGGCGCGGTATGGCACTGGCAAGCAATGTTGTCCGCCGTATATTCCGGAGCCGTCGGGATCTCTGTGCCGGCAATTAAACCTTAGACCATATCGGTTTAATATATGTACGGCAGTTGCAAGGTTCCAGTATTATGTTATAGGGCCTTCGGTAAGCGAATAAGCTTCTTGGTGGGAAAGTAGCCCCCTGTGTGATTGAACCGGATTATGACCTGGTTCCGAGAGAAGTTTCGGAATTCGCATAAGCCTTGCTTGTTGTGATGTCATTTCCGAGTTATCTGTAATATAGCTGTACTATGTAAGCACTCCCCTCTCCATAATTCCGATTTTCATAACTATTGAGAATGGTGTTGTATACCTTTCCCTTTCAAGTAATCCGACGAATTCGTTGACATTACCCCCTACTCACTGTCATCACACCTGCAGAAATGTTGTATGCGCCGCTCAAGACTCAGCCCATCGACGAGCAAGTCGCAGAAGGAACAGCAGAGCAAGACGAAGAAGAATGGTCTATTTCGTCTAATATCCCGGGTCAGGCTCGGCGGAGTTGGCGTATCGCAGACGCTATCAAGGGTGTCTCAATCGTTTTGTTGTTGGCGGCGTTCTTCGTACTCGGTCGAACAACGTCTGGTACCCGGCGTCATTCGCTAAACGGAAATGATACTGAGCTTGTATCACTCGGGAAATGCTCACCGGACTGGGAAGAAGCGGAAGAAGCAGGATGCGTCTACGATCTGGTGCTGTCGACCTGGATGCACCCCCGTTGCTTCAACGAGGAGATGCACGAAAAGTACAAAGTCATTCTGCGGGATATGGATTTCACATATTGGCTGGAACCCGAGATGATCAATGAGATTCCTCTTGAGGCTGTCGAAACGGGCGAGCACGGGTGGGTTTGGACCGACGGCCGTTTCCATCATTTGCACTGCGCATACGCGCTTGAGCGAATCCAAGCGGCGTTGATGAAGGAACCCATAGTCTTGGACACTATTTGTAGGAGCGAGGATCACCTTCACCATTGCTTGCAGTACAACGGTAACCCTGAATGGGAGGACGTGAAGGCGCTCAACACCACGAGAATATATAACGAGGGCTATTTTATCGATTGCCTGGTTGGGTAATTATAGTACGAGGTATGTCTCGTAAGGGCGCAGAATACCGTATCTACATACATACGGGGGTGGCATACCAAGCCATGAAAGATTCTGGACAAAGCGGCGCACGAGCCAGCCAGCAATTGGCAGACATGGTTATCTACATATGTAAGCAGCTTTACTGGGCACTGTTATCTATGTACGAAGCGTGTCGATGGGGGTGGGGGCAAGGGCTTGGGCAGATTGGGGATGCAAGGGATATTCACGTGGGGGAGAATACCGGAGTTAGAGAGGACCTGTTATTTGGTAGAGTCGGACTCGGATCTGGTGTCATCGGAAACGGGAAAACATAGGTCACGTCACGTTATGCAATTCAGGGATTTTGCCAACATTGAACCATTGAACGCAGCGAGGGGCTATCATCTTCCACGTCTTTGGATGAACTTAAACTTGTCGATCAAGCCATTGAAGCTATCATACTATAGGTAGCCTCACCTATGGGTGAGATTACGTTTCACTGCTGATATCCTCTCATCTCATTCCCGACTCCTCCGCCCAACATCATTTGCCACGGTCGGGGCAGCCCATGAAAATGTCGGGAACCCAGCCAGATGTGGCTTGGTCTGATCTGCCCAACAAAGGTCAGTTGGCCATTATCTGCCTTGCTCGTTTCTCTCAGCCGGTGGTACGGACGTCAATCTCGGTATGTCTACAATACCTACCCGGTGGAACTGGGCCTGAGATGACCGGCCCTCGGCCCTCGACGCTTGATCTCTTGGCTGAATGGTCGCTGACAGGAGACATCTCATGGGCCGTGGCGTAGACATACGTATTCTACCAGCTGCAATCGCTTGACCCCTCCAAACCATCCGACGCCATCGTCCGGGATGCCGCATTGCTCCAGACGGTATTCACACTCGCCCAAGGCTGTACGGCAGTGCTATGGGGTCACTTGGCCGACTCCCCGAGAGGAGGCAGGAAGATAGTGCTACTCATGGGTCTTGGCGGGTCGTGTGAGTATATATGCTTGCCTATGCGTCGCATCTTTCATGGCCACTTATGGGTGCGCACCGGCTTACAGAAATATCGCCTCAAGTTCTGAGCACTCTTGCTTTCGGCTTCATTAGCGATTTCCGCCAGGCCGTAGTCATCCGCCTGATAGAGGGTGCGGTCAACGGTAATACCGCCATGATTAGGACGATGGTGTCCGAGGTTGTCAAGGAACGCCGTTACCAAACCAAAGCATTTATCCTTATGCCAATATGCTACAACGTCGCGGCTATTATAAGTCCAGTGGTAGCTGGACTGCTGGCCAATTTCGCCAGCAACAGCGAACTCCCCTTCTTCCACCGATTTCCTTACGCGCTGCCCGCTATTGCTAGTGCCTCCGTCGCCTTTATAGCCTTCCTGTTTGTCTTTTTCAAACTAAAGGAGGTCTGTGTGTTCTGTTCTGTCTCTCAATTTGTCTTTTTTTTTCTTTTTGCGACGTCTTGCTGATAATTGTCGCTTTATTATCAGACACACGAAGAAGCGCGTCATAAGTACGACCCGGGCCTCCATATCTCGGCCAGAGTTGCCGCCTTATTTACAAGGGACTCAAAACAACAGCCTTACTCGATAATTACGCAACAGGAAATGGATGAAGAAAGTGTCCAGTTTGTGGGTGACGAGGTTGAAATGAGCCCCCTGGACAACCAAGGGGAAGTCAAGAAACAAATACTCCCTTTACGGCGACTCTTTACACGAAATCTCTGTCTTACTCTGGTGTCATATGGCATTATGGAAGGGCACGTTGCCGTCTATAACACGCTTTGGCCCAGCTTTCTCAGTGATCCGGTAGCAGCACCAGAGGACGCCCATGTTCGACTCCCTTTCAGGTTTGTCGGTGGCCTGGGTATGCCGGTGGATAAAGTTGCCATCTCGCTGGCCTTTGCCGGAATCCTGGGAATTCCGTTACAGTTCCTTGGTTACTCCCGAGTGGTGAAGCGATTGGGAATGCTGAAAACCTGGCGCGTCTTCCTGAGGGGGTTTCCATTGGTTTATTTTGTAATCCCGTACCTTTCTGTCGTCCCGTCAAGTTCCCCTCGACCTGCCGCTAGGGATGGGCCCTTCGTTTGGATAGCAATATTCTTCGCGCAGGCGTTGATGATGTGTAGCGCATCATTTGCTGTACCATCCCAGATCGTACTAACTAACAAGTAAGTGGACGATACCTGTCTCTCTTCGCTTGTATGTACCAATATTGATACTATACCACAGCTCATCGCCGCACCCATCAGCTCTAGGAAGGACGCACAGCACAGCTGAAATGGTGAACAGTTTCACCCGTACAGTCAGCCCCGTTGCAGCCGGTTTATTTTACTCGTATGGATCCGCGCACGGGGTGGCAGGGCTGCCGTGGTGGATCATGAGCGGAGTAACTATATTTGCATGTATTCTGAGTTTATGGGTATCCGAGGGTAACGGGCATGAGATTAAACTCGAGAGTGACGAGAGTGACGAGGAATGACACAGCCGCATGAAAGTCGTCCAGTTCCAATTGCTGGTAGTGGCCTTCATAACTGCATGGACATTAGGTATACAGACGTGAAATATCTTGAACATAATGTCTCATGTCTAGGGCAGCCAAATCGGAAAATTGTTACGGCATGGCACCAATCTATAGATTATATACAAAATGACACTGCTGTAGCTAGTAAAGATACTAAAGATCCGGCAGCAAGGCTCCTCGTCATACCATTAGACAGCGAGTTGGTGTGCCTTTCGGATACCGTAGAAAAGATAGTAGTGCATATAAAGCCTGCTATGACTTGCGGGATTGTCATGGACAGATTGTTGATACCCAGAAATAGCCCGGATCGGCTTAGTTTTCTATAGTCCGCGTCATTTCTTTTAATGAATTCGTCCGTTAACATAGTGTATGGAATTATCTGCATAACTGCCCAACACAATCCGGTCATTGCGGCTAACGCGAGCATAAGATCGGTAGAGTTCGTCAGCAAGATGCCGGCAACGAACGCCGAGTAAAGCGCTTGGGATAGCCTCCATATTTGTATCGGCTCAAACTTGGGGATGTTGAAGGCTACGGTGGTTGAATTGGCGTTTCTCGTGTTATGGCCGATTAGGGACGGGAGAATCAGACTCGTTGTCAGATGCACCACGGATTGTAAAAAGAGTGCCAGCGGTCCCAACCGTTCAGTTGTATTCCCCTCACCACGGCCTCGGACACCGTTAGTCTAGATGCTAGTAAACTGTGTTCAAGAGTTTTGACTGAGATATACGCACCTTTTTCTGTGATGTACCTGAAAGAAGATTAGTTATTATTAAGTCCACCGTGATTAGAAGAGCGTACCTGCTGATGTAGAATAGATATGGAAACCACGCAAACGATGACAGGAACTGGACCGCCAGGATTTTGGTCATACGTGTGGTAACAGTTTCTTTCAATTGTTGAATATAAGACTTATGTCTGAGTGAGTTCTTCGTTGGGAGGGCCCGGGAAGCGGGACAAGGAGGCGGCGCTTGGAAACCCGCCATACAAGCGGTGCTGATTGCTCCAACAATGATGATGGCAGATATCAGAGCCAGTTCCTGCATACGCAATTCGACTGTCGTCAATGGTGGCAGCCCATAGGACAAGATGTAATACAACACACTTGTCAAGCTGATGACCCGGCTAGCCCATGTGTTGACGTCCAATTGCTGAGTGAGGTGACATTCATCAACCATCTTAACACGAGATCCGACCTGGACGGCCTGCGCGGATGCATACAACACCACGACAGCAAAGACGCTGACGAATATCTTAGCCCGGCATGCTGGCCGAGTCCCCCCACAAGAACCGTCCAAGACGATTGTAATCGTAGAATTCCACGCTTGTATGAGCAGCGCGCAAATTAATCCAATGCCGCCTAACAATACGAATAGTTCCCGTCTGCCCACCTTCTCCTTCAATATATCACTCCATATCCCGAAAAGTGGCTGAAGGGTGGCCCCGCATAATGGAGGAATAATCCAGACGGATGCGATCACGGTAGGGCTAATGCCAATATCTAGTAAGAAGTCCTTCTCCTAGTCAATACCGGAAAATGATTGACAGTCTGAAGCACTTACTGTGCCATTTGCAAACTGGGAGCAATATGCCGATTGCAGACTTCGAACCGGTCAAAACGTGTAATTACCTGTAACTTGAATAGGAAGATTGACTGACCCTGCCAGGCTGATTGTCAAAGCGAGCATCTCATAACTCGATTTAATTAAGGGATAGGATTGCAGTGCCGTATCATCCACGATTAATCCATTTGAATATTCTCCGAAGTGTGATTCTTCATTTCCCTCTTCGTCAAGGTCTAGTGATGATAGCCGGCACTCCCCGTAATGATGTGCCATCGCCACGCGCTCGTTTCACTACCAGTAAGTAACACGTGCCACCTGATATGCCTAGAAAAAGACAAAAAACAAAAAGAAAAAGAAAAAGACAGGGTTCTTGTACTTTCTAAGATCTAGTGGCAACAGGTTAGCTCTACCCCCCGAAACACCACTGCAAGACATTGGATGGTAGATTACATCAATATAAACCCTGATTGAGAAAGACCCATCAATAGGACACAAGGTGCGGATCACCGACCGTTTTTAGGGTATAGTCCTAGTTAGGATATTACTTCCGATAAAATAAAGAGTGGGAAGCAAGTACTAGTTTCGAGACAAATACCGAAACCAATTCCGAAGCAGTACCGATTCCGGTACAGATGTCAGCACGATCCGAAGAAGCCAAGACGTAGAACCGAGGGTACAAGTATGGGTCCGAGAAGAACCTCATCGAGGAGGATCAGGTAGGGTCGCCGTTTGTGGCCATTTGAGCGCCCTCGGACTTGACGTCTGAAGTGTCCCACGTCCCATCTACATCACTGCTCACGCGGTCAGCATATGCCCTTCCGGAAACCCTATTTCACAAACATTACCACCTCTCTTCTACGTCCACCCAAGGATCATTGTCTGCTAAGCGTGTACAATGGAGGCCATCAAATCGGCCTTCTCACGGCTTTCGCTCAGCTCGTCACGACCAAGTCAGCACTATGTCGACGACGAAAGCCAAGAGTGTACCGAAAATGAACAAAAACAGGGATTCCTTAGGCCTGAAGAAGAAGGCCGGCGTACTGAGTTTGGAACCGCATCAGCGAATACCGCCACCCGGCCGTATTCCGTGTCGATATATAGCGTTGTGGCAATAGTCGCGGCCGCCGTAATTTTAACGGCGGCTGGTTCGATTTTCTTCAGCCGGTCCTCCGCAAGCAGTTCCACGAATGCGTGGAACTACCAAGACGTCTCCGAGCACGCCACCAAGGTGCTCGCGGATCTAATCGCGACTTCGGAGCCGGCGCAGTTCCGTATGAAATCTCCATGCGGCTCAACTGCCGAGGAAGCCAAGGCCCGGGGTTGCAACTTTGATACCATCTCCTTCTGTTGGCTCCCTGACGAGTGCTACGACTCGGACCTGGTGGACACATTCGAAGCGACGAGGAATTGGGAATATTATGCGGATCCAGAGGTGAGCATTGAGGACTGTTTATTTCTTTTTCGGGGCTGTATCAGAAGCAGAGACATCCTCAAAGAGCCTGCTCAAGAGCTTCAATTCTCAAGGCGTGTTTCTCGACTCCCCTTTTGACTAGACATGGTAATTATTAACCCTCGAGTGTGATGAAAAAGGGGACACAACCAATTAGCCACGAGGAACTTGTGGGAGGCCACGCCAACCACCTCTGGGTTAGATGGGAATACCACCTCCGACACTGCATGTTTATGTGGATGAAGTTCCAGCGCGCCGTCCTGGCGAAGGGGAACCCGGACCTGCCGCAGATTGATAGCTACATTGCTAACCTCAACCATACCAATCACTGTGCCACGATTCTTTTGACCGATCGTGATGTCGCTTTCTCTACGCTCAACACTGAGACGCTTGTCAAATACCCAGACTGCGGGATGCTCTAGATTCAGATAGCAAGAGACATATTGGGGGATTGGGATTGTTGGACGCTTATGATATGGATTACTTGATGTACCGTATATATTCATATCTGATGATGTGGCTACGTCTATATCTGAGAATCATCTTTCTGCGAAAAATTTTCAAGGCCGTTCCGAAAGTTTTTCTTACTAGTCCTTGTCGTGTCCGATCGAGTCGGGTATCTCAGGAGTCAGGAACTAACGAATGGGCTGATCGAAAACAACCTGCACTAATAATAAAGCAATTACTTGGGGTTCAACTTACCAAACACATTTGTCTGACAGCTTCACCCTCAAGTGGCAGACCATAACGTTATTAAACTGCTTTATACATATATGTCTTATATTGCCTTCATAAACCGAGCGGGCTACTTCCTTGCGACACGGTGCAGGTCGGATGTGACATATCCAACTACGTATCATGCAACCCAGAACTCGTGCGGATCGGCCGCGTGTTTTCTACTGCCTTTTCTGCATTTCTTATTCAAATCATATAATTGTATTCGGTTGGCCCAATTTCTCACTGTTAGAAGATGAATCGCTGTGCTGGCGCATGGTGCTGGATAGCTGGTTACGCCTACCAATCACATCGATACCCGTCGATCGCGAAAGGTTCAGAAACAAAGCGAGCAACAATATTTCACATTGAAGAGTAAGGTTGAATTTATCCAGTTGGGCAGCTAAAAAGCGTATTCCTCAGATGCGTTAGCTCGGGGCAAGCTATGTCACGGCCCGGGTCTGTCTCCTCGCTAGATAATGCAATGACTGCTGCGTGTCATATAGCCAATAGCGCGCATTTTTTCACCCACGTCGATGCGAGCTGTGTTTCTTTGGGAGATGACGCCTTGGGATCAATGAAGCATTCAATGACTAGGAGCGTGTCCGGACTGTTCATACGAACTATCTAGAACATATCAATCACGCGTCATAATGTCACAGTGTTGTTATTCATCACAAGACTAGGCGCTCCATGGTATGGTCGTGCCCTGCTTCAAAGCTTAGACGCATGGTAGGAATCAGGCCAAGCACAAGACATTTGTTTGGGGCCCGGTGGGTACCGTTTGTTCAACCTGTCGCAGTAACTACCTATACCTAAAGAGTCTCGGACGAACACAATTTCTCAACCAATTCTTATCAGTTATGATTCGGTGCTCTTCTCCATCCTAGCTCCAATTTTGAAGTCAGGCGACGAGGCGCCTTTGCTAGGGGCCGATTGCTGATCTATGGGTTCCTCTTTTTCGTAGTAGTCCTGGCTAATCATCAGCATGTCCACGAGACCGGGATTGGGAATATTCTGTGCGCGTGCCGCCTGGACCTCTTCCCAAGCGCGGATAGCTTCTTCAACGTCATTTAGCTGTTGGGCATTCTCGTTGCGAAACTTGAACTGCTCATGGGGTTCGCGGGATAGAATGTCTCGGTTGGTAGCGGCCTGGTGCATGTCCTCATGAATGTTGCCCTTCTTGAGATGGAGCAGGCCGATCTTGAGAGCAATATCCTTGTTAGATATCTCGGAGAGGTCCTGGTAGTGCTTGGGCAGGTCGAAGCCGATGCCATCGGGTCCCTTAATACCCTGGATCTCTATGCTGCCGTGGTTGATGGGCCCGGAGCGAGAAGTTCGACGAGAACCTAGGCTAAAGCTTCGTTTTCTGCGGTTATCGGCGGTGCTGTCGGGGTTTTCGTGACCGGGTGGAGGCGCAACGTTGGTGGTGGTAAGTTCTGTTTGGTGGAAGGGCGGAACAGGAGGACCGCTGTCGCGGCGTGTGCCAGGGCCAGAGGCGGCACCGGGAGCACCAAGGTCGCGGGAACTGACCCATCCTTGCTCCGTCTTGACAGCGCCAGTCCCAGTATAAGGGGTAGTATATGGCTTATACTCGTCACCCATTATGACTGCCAAAGCCTAGAAGAGGTCACGTCTAAGTCAGCAAAACCTGGAATAGTAGAGGTAGGACTAGGTTATAGTAGTAGTAGAGCAAGAAACATGATTCGACTCCTGAACGAGATTTGTGATTCGACGGGGAGGGAGGGCCAGTCTGTCCAGGGGATTAAGGTATCTGATCTTGGAACTTGATTTGGTTGTAGTGGCCTGAGAATCTTGGGTCAAATGGGGCTATTTTTAGAAGTAGAAGAAAAGAGGCGTGTATAGATGACAGAAATGCATGTATGACTGACCTACGGACTGATATATGAAACTGTTTGTTTGAGACGTTATGAGGACTTGGGGTAGCACCGGCACAAGTGGAAAACGTGACAAGATACGACTGGTCCGCTATGTTTCATGTGCTATTCTCGCATCGAAGATTCAATCCGGCGGGTAGTAATGCGTCAATTGGTTTTAAGAAAGATGGGTGCGCAGCAAGAGTGAATAGGGGCTGGCAGGTGAGTTGTAGGTGTTGGAATGTAGGTTGTGTAGCTAATTGCTGTGATGTGTGAGCTCGGGCAGTACGTAAAGTCTAGGTGAATCGTTTCCTTTAGCCGTAGGAAGCAGCCTCCCTCTCCATAGAATTTCCAGAGGTCGGGCAGCCTCAATCGTTCAAGCATTGGGTCAAGTGCCGAGGAAACTGCGCTGCTCACCCGACCATCACCACCTACCACATACCTACTTATCTATGTGCAAGATGTGTACCGGGCAGGCAGAGCGATTCGTACTTGACTTGGAGTGTCAATCATAAGGCAGAAAGAAGCCTTATCATTCTCGTGAACTGTGACAAGGGAAATAGTGAGTGTAAATCGTGTGAGGTGATGGTACCCAAGCTATCTCTTCTGTTAACCCGTATACTTACATCCCCCAGCCTCCTAAGCCTAGCAAGTCCACTAGGCTTTGGTAGCACTGTTCGCAGAGCCATCACAGACTTAGAACCTCATAGTTTCATCCAATACTTTTGAGGTGTCTTTTTTTCTCGTCAAGCTACGAGTGATAGAGGCTGTTGGAGTCATACTGCGACGTCAATATCGGCCCATAATCCTTCACTGGTCTTAGAACGGTCCTTTTTTTGGTCTCAATCGCATCGGCGGCCTTCGTGCTAAACCGCCAACTAAGAGTAACATTGCATGAGGTAGGGAGAAGGGTTAGCGACTGTCGAGAGTGACATCGATTTTGAAGTTCCGAGCCAACTCAAACTGATATGAGACAAGCAAGCGGATGACGAAACGCATAACAGTTGAGTAACCCCATCGTAAAGCTTGGGAAAGATGATAAATTAGACGGCTCGAACGATTTGCAGCTAAGAGCGAGATATAATAGGTCACCTGGAATCTTTCATCCTTCCATCAAGGTGTGTAATTACCTAGGTAAACGCTGTATAAAAAACAGGCTCTATTGAAGGACGAGCCCGAATCTACGTGTGGCTCATACCTTTTGTCTAACATTACCTCCTAGGTAGTGGTGTTGCGCCATTGAGTCCACAGCCACAGTAGAGGGCCACACAAGGGTCGCACCAGACGATGAGCCTGGAGGATTAAGTGCTATTGGTACACCAAGAATCCTCATAGCCGCGTCGGTATACCCGGAAGACTAACTCCCCGAAATATAAGATGGATGATTGATTGATGGACAACACGCAAGAAGACTCTCCATTGCGATCACAGCCAATGTCGCTGGCATCCTCACTTTCGTCGTAGCGATTTTCGCCGCGGCATACGTGCGCATCACGTATCTGCGCAACAGCGACCAAGAGTATTTCCAGGTCAAGACGTCGCTAGCTTGGTATAAGACCGAGTCGGAATGGCTTGCGCAATCGGTCAAGGCCTCGGGCGATCGACCCGATGCCCAGTATCAGCCCGTGTATCAAATCTACAGCTTTGTCATGGAAGACCTGCTCCGGCTCGAGAAACGCATACGTGAGTACTTCTTGGAATCATTTGCTTCTTGTTTTAGGAATTTCCAGAGCGCGAAGTTTCCTTTTTAGGACAAGAGAGCGTCTAGAAGCTTCTGAAACCCTTATAGCTCACGCTCCGAATAGCGATAATTGACTCCGAGTGTTGCAGTCGAACTTGTCAATGAGGTGGAAGAGAAAGCGAGGACAATCACCCCAAAGGCAAGCATTAAGCTGTGATTCCGCAAAATTGGCGCTTCACCACAGCTGTTGCCGTGGCGGTAAGTGATGCCAAGAATCATAATCTGTCTGCTTGAACTGCCAACCAGTGAAATTAGAGTGTCCCAGTTAGGCCGATTGCACGTCTCTGGATTTTCGAATAGCTTTAGACTTTCACCCTAGATCAGATTACTGACACTTTATGCTGCAGTGGCTTGCCCATCAGGGCCCAGACCCTATAACTAGTACGTCAGAGAGAAGCTCTGACTGCAAGGGTCTCTTTTACCCAAATCAGTATGATTGCTTCGTAAGTCCTGGACTTGAAGAAGTATTATTCCAGGTCATTTGGCTAATATCGCATAGACGAGTTCGCGATCTCGAACGGAGTAGTGAGCTTAGAGAAGAGAGAATCGGAAGTAGTCTTCGAACTTTCGAGGCTACCATGGAAGACCAGAAAACCGGGATATATCGACTGGAGGATCTCCTGTATCGCACCATGCATAGAGATCACGTCAGTCGTCCTGGGGCAGACTCTCCGGCAAGTCTCTACGCCGGCAATCTCTAGAAAATCGAGACAAAACGGAACCTCGGAATTATCGTCGCTAAGGCGGAGGGCGATGTCCCGATAACTGTTACGGCTGCTTCGGAGAACTCTTGTTCAGAGTTTCAAGGAGTACCCGCCCTGGTAAAAGAACCCACTAACAATAGCCAAAGAGAGAACGGCCGGGGTAAGATTAAGCTCGATGACAGACCAGACCCAGAGACAACCCAGGGGCGGGGACCGCTTCATAATGTACAAGTACCCGTAGTTGTTGGATATGTCGATCAGATAGCAGCCGGAGATAGTGCTCGCAACGAAGAATATAGCTTGCCGAAGAGGATCTTGGAATCTCAGCGGGAGACCGGGCAACAGGACAGGCGATGAGTCGTGGAGATGGAGTACGTAGAAGAAGGCAAAGAAAACTACAAAGGCCACAGTCAACTTCGAATAGACGAAAGGTATTCTTGGGGCGTCTTATCTTACCAACGAAAGCCACCAATGCGCGTGTTATGATCTGAGGCCACGAGATCTCCATGGCGTACTGGTGCTGCACGAGAACGTCGAGAGTGAAATGCAGCATGGCCAAGCTAACGGTCCAGAGCAGAGCCTCCATGACCTTGTCGGCAGTGGGTGACAGTTCCCCGTCATCATCGTCACCACTGCCATCTCCTCCCCCCGCACTGCCTCCCTTTTTGCGCCGGTTGGCCGGATGTTGATCGGCCTGCTCGAAGAGATTGCGCTCCTGGGCCAAGTTGAGCAAAGTCTCTTCGGAGGGCGCGGATCGGTCGGGCTGAGCAAGCTTGATTTCGGCGGCTGCTTTTCGTTCTTTCCGGGTCTGGACCATACTGGGCAACCCGAGTGCTCAATCAAGACGGCGGCAGCGTTGTAAGGAACGGTGTTGGGTATACTGTACTGTAGATTCTTCGTGACGGGTTGAGTGCAGAACACTTACGTACCTAATATGATGCAGCTTATCAGATAACAAATGATGCAGGTCCTGAAGCGATTCTCCACTCAGGTACCGGTACTCCGAGGTACCTACTGAGAGATTGAAGTGGGGGCTCTATGTACGAAGTACTCGACCTTGGTACGGCACGCGACCGGCATTGGACCGCCTGAGTGCTTTGTCTCTCGGATGGACAATGTCATGGGCCTGTAACTGTACCTCAACTTCAGGCTCCGCTCTTATTATGATCAGTCCATCGTGACTTTTGGTTTATTATTTCCTCGCCCAAATCAATGCATCATCTCCCTGTTCAAGCTGCCCTCCCGGAATTAGGGCTCGTCCTAGACCACAAATCGATTGGGCATTTCCCCAGGTTAGCTCTCGTTATGGTCTGGGTCAATCCCTTGTAAGTCAATAACCGCAAGGTGGCATCATCCATCTCTCAACACTTTATACTATCCTCCCGCGATATTCTCAAGCCCAGACAAAGGGGAGAAGGGGTAGGAGGCTCTGCCTGTTTTCTACCCTTCCACATATTGTGTATACTTCACGCTAAGCCAATTGGTATATTGTGTGCTGTCTACGAGCTGATAAGTTAAGCTTTCTGTGATCGGTATCACCGGGGACTTGGTAGCGGTGAGGGGCTACTCTAATACCAAACTCTTTTGTGAGGCCGCTCTTGCTACATACTTCAAGTTCTTCCCTACTCGGTTGAAAGAATCGTTCAAGCTGGGGGCCTCTCCGTACAAGGGAGAGACACTATATCATGGATCTTATTACCACTGCCAGCTTCCCTGCGGTCTTCCTGGTCGGCCTGCCGCTCCTCTACTCCTATACAGCCTACACCGCGCAAGCACGATTTCCCACCCTGCGCAAGAAGAGAATCTGTCTTCTCATCGCCCACCCGGACGATGAGGCCATGTTTTTCGCGCCCACCGTGCTCGCTCTGACGCGCCCCGAGTCCGGAAATCATGTCAAGATACTGTGTCTGAGCACGGGGGATGCAGATGGTCTAGGCGAGACACGCAAACACGAGCTGGTTAAGAGCGCAATGCTCCTGGGCCTACGACAAGAGGACGATGTCTTCGTCGTCGATAGTCCGTGAGTGCTCAATTATTCAATCCGGACTATATTCAGGTTTCCTATCGGCTGCTTTAGTATTCCGCGCTCCTCCCATCGTCGTGTAGAATTCTGAGCGAATATCAAGGGGACATGCGAAACCAGTCCAACCAATGCAACAGAAACACGGAAGCGCTAACCGCACAATTCAAACCACAGGGACTTCCCCGACTCCATGAGCACAGCCTGGGACTCCGACCGCATATCCGCGCTTCTCAGCAGCGCGTTCGCGCCACATCTCGCGAACCCCTCGAAGTCCTTGCGCGATGAAGCCCCGACCGCCGCCATCGACGCCCTCATAACCTTCGACAACTCGGGCGTGTCCTCGCACCCGAACCACATCTCACTATACCACGGCGCGCGAACCTTCATCACGACGCTCCTGCGCGGGAAGCCCGGCTGGGCGTCGCCCGTGGACCTTTACACGCTCACCTCGGTGGGCGTGTGGCGCAAGTACGCCAGCTTCTTCGACGCCGTGACCACTATGGTTGTTTCGCTCGTCCGCGGCGAGCGGCGCAAGAGCGACAAGGGCAATCCAGGCACGCTGGTTAGCATGAGCGTGCTGTTTGGTCGGCGCGAGAGCTACGGGACCGCGCGCCGGGCCATGACGGAGGCGCACAAGAGCCAGATGGTGTGGTTCCGCTGGGGCTGGATATTTCTGAGTCGATATATGGTCATCAACGACCTGCGGCTTGAACATGTCGAGGCTTGATACTTTGAGCATGAAAAATATGATGGCACTGGATATCTGCAGACCAAACGAGTAATAAATTAAATAAAAAAAGGGGGCCGGGGGAGAAGTGACAACTAGCAGTAATGCGTTTGAGCCACGTAACATCATGAGACGGCATGAGTGAAGTCACTCTTGTCATCGTTCACACGGGTCATATATCCAACATCACGATATGCTATGGGCCATCACATTGTATATACAATACCGAGGCTTGGCTAGCTATGTACAACGGTGATCAAGACGACCCCCATCTCAACCATCGTAAATCATCTCATCTAGATCATAATTCCTGTACATAACAATCAAATATAGTAAAACATGCCAACTTTCCACCCGGATAAAGACGACCCCCGTGCGCGCTGAAAAGGCAAGTTGCTCATGAAGTAACTTCATGAGACCGCACGATAGGAGCAAAGAACGCGTCGTCCTGCGGTGCGAGGAGATTCAACGGGTTTCTGAGCTTGGATGGCTTGAGCGTGGCAAGCGAATGGCTCGATAAGACTGCCACCTTGAAGCTGCGGATGCGTCTAGTCGTCCATATGCCTTGCATGGTTTTCATCGGCATGTCCTGCACGATGGTGTCGGTCTTGATAACTCTGAAGGACTCGATAGCCGGGTCGACGAGCGAGATGTGACCCGTCGGTGTTTCATACTCGACGGGGTTCTTGAGGAAAGGTCGGAATTCTCGGATGAAAGCAGGGACGAGCGGGTTCGGGACAGGGCTATCCGTGGAAAATGGGATACGTTTAAGGAACATGCGACACCACAGCGAGATGTCGTACCACATCCGTTGTTTCTTGAATCGCGAGCGCTCAAAGCGGAGGTGTACTGCGCTAGAGGCGATACCATCACGCAGATGTTGTACGTACTCGAATACGGCCGCCTCGTATTCTTGGCATTGCCGATCGTACAATGCGATGGCCTTTCTCATGTGCAACAGAGCCGATGTCAAATCATCGCTACGCCGGCCAATGAGGCTCCGAATAAGCAGATCATAATTCTTAAAGGTAGGAGTCAGGCTGTATGGAGGAGAGATCATGGCGTTGCAAATCATCTCCACAGCCTGAGAGCTTGGGATCTTGAAATATAATTTCGCCGTTTCCCACGCGGTGGATGCCGGGGGCGTGCTCATGATGTACGTCCACTCTAGCAATTCCTGCCAGACGTCGAGAGGTATAGGAATACTATACGTATTTGACAGGTGCTCGACTAGTTGAACAGCGACGCCGATCTCCGCGTTAGAGCCATACGTTTCCACGACAGCTCGCATCAGACGGACCGTAGGCATAATACGAGGAGGCTCCGAGCGAAAGTTAAGAGTCCGAGCCCATTCGCCCTCGGCTTCGGCGGGAAAGGGGTGCGGCGTCCTAATGCCGAAATACTTCTGCAGGATTTCTGTACCAATAAATCGCAGTGAACCAGAGCGACCTAGAGCAACCATAAGGGCGCACATGATGTTCTCATCTAGGCGAAAGCTATTTGTCACTACGACTGTCCGAAACAGCGCCAGTGCCGGGCGGTTGCCTCGGAGCGTTCTCATCAGCTCCTCCACATGTGATTCCTCTTTATTCAGATTGAATCGAAACCTCCTCAGTCTAACCCTCATGCGCAGGTGATCCAAGCGTCGTTTGCTACTCTCAGGTATTACCAAACGCGATCGATGCAAATTTCGCGGAATGACCATCCTCGTTATCTTCTGATAGTTCGTGTATAGGGGTTCGGTCAAAAACCGTGCCTTGATATATTCAGTGTACATCTCGCTATTCTGCCATAGACGGGCTGGTCCCGAAACCAAGTCATTCCAAATAGCTCCCGCACCAAAGATGTCAGAAGAAGCACCGGCACATCTGAATAGCGAGATGTACTCTTCTGGGTGCAATGTATAGCCAGCATTTTGCAGCGCATTCATAAGGAGGAGGAGGCGCTGCAGCAGCCGCGTATATAGCTTCCGCACTCCCCAGTCATCGATGCTCGACTCCATATTGAGCATCTTGAACATGCCTATGGGCGTGTGGGTCTCGTCAATTGGGTCACAATCCCGAGCAACACGCAGAGGATCAAGGGCACGGAAGAACTCAGTAAAGGTGGTCCTAGGAATCTTCGCGGCAGCATCCTGGAGTTCTGTCCGGCTCATGCGCTCGATTACATTCAATCGGAACAGGAGTTTGCGGGTGTCTCCATCCCGCATCGCCCGTAGAGCCCCTCCGAAGGGGTCCACAGGCTGGGTGCCAGTAGTGTCATGATGGGCTGAGTCTAGGCCGTCGCTGAAAGGCGCGTTGGAGGTATGAGGCTGGTCGAGAGGCTCGGCACCGCGTGAAACGTTCGTATCGGAGCGTGGGAGTAGAGATTGGATAAGGGTAATGGCATCTTGAGAAATAAGAGAGGGGAGGGGATGTGGCTCGGCGTAGAGGAAGCTAGGGGTGCTGTGGACGGTCTTAATATATCTGGGGGAGAGGTCTGCGTGGCGTGAGGCATCGAGAGGCGAGGAGTAAGATGGTCGGAGACGAGACGCTTTGTGATGGTGGAAACATCGACGGAGTCGTAGGGTCAGGATGCTCGAGGGTGTGCCCCTAGGAGCTCGCTGAAGCAGGACAAGACAGCCGCGACTCTCGGCCATCAAGACACCCGACAACATGGCGAATGCAGGCTATGTCGTTACGTGATACCATGGTCATATCCGTGAGTGATTCGAGGGCATAAACAAGTCGCTATGAAGTGACGATGGGAAAGGTAACCAGAGGCGATGATGTAGTTACTTAGTACCATCAGGTACCTACCTACATAGTAAGTAGACATCTGTACAGCATGCGGGAGCACTAGATTAGTGCAGGTGGTGGATCTGGGGTAGGTCAGAAGTAATAGGCACGCACCTAGGTAGGTGGTCAGAGCTTCTCAGAGTGAATCGCCAAGCCACATTAACCAGCCCCAGCTAAGCTGCCAGGTTCCTCACTTCCATGCTACCAAGCCAAGAACGAAGAAGACTTAATTAGGTTATGACCTGTTCAGGACGACCATCTCCGATATAGAACACCAAAACCAGCGAAAAAATTCGGTACATGCGAAGCAGCCTCCCATAACCCGATCCCTGATCTCAGACTTCAGCGCAGTGCCTCGATTATGGCCGAAGTGGAAGAGGGCCCAACCGGCTCTGTATCGGAGCCTCTCGACCTCGTGCGTCTCCTGCTCGACGAGGTCGTGTTTGTAAAGCTCCGCGGTGATCGGGAATTAAAAGGTCGCTTATATGTGCGCTCATGAGCCCCTTTTCACCGCGGTGTGGCTCCTTACTAATCAATTCTCAGGCCTACGACAGCCACATGAATCTTGTGCTGGGCGACGTAGTAGAGACCATTTACGTCGTCGATGAGGACGACGAGGAAGAAGACATCAAGGTGAGCCATTACGCCGCCCTTTTATTCCACTGCATATGCTTACATAATCAACAGACGACTACAAAAAAGTCCGAAATGTTATTTGTCCGAGGTAGGCGGTCGAATGCCCTACATGGTTGGCTAGGACTCACAGTGACTAACCCTCCCCCTCTTAGGCGATAGTGTTGTTTTGGTCTCTCCCCAGAACTCATCATGAGCTGCCAGTCAGTCCATCATATGCATATGTCAGAGCTTCATGCAGCTGCTCGGCTGCTTTCACCCGTCAAGAGTACGGAGTCCCAGGCGAGGAAGGAACATTGGGATATCAAAAAGAGAGTGAGGTCCTATATCCACACATTCACGCGAATCTTCAGTCGGATCCGTCCGCATCGAAACACTAGCTAGTTGAAGAATGACTGCTACCGGCCACATCTGCCTCACTACAGAAGCTACCCCGCCTACCATATTAGTGTTAGTACTAGGTACCTAGGTATGTAGTAGGTAGGTACGTTCTTGTATGAAACGCAGGCACAGCTTGAGGCTTCATGGTGGCGCGTGTCTTACTCCATATAGCCCATCAATTCAATATGTTAGCCTTAACATTTGTTCTTTTCTCCCGTGTGACTTATTTGGAGGACGTAGATATCCACTGAACACTTATGTTCAATGCAGAGCCATTATTAGACTTACCCTTCTCCCTACCCTCAACAGTCACCAGGCTCACAGTGGCACGGCGTCTTATACCACACCACCAAACGCCATATGCGTGGGGAATACTTGCCTTTCGTCCAACCCACGATATTGCTGGCAGTCCTCTGTCTTGATATCAGGAGGTAAGGTATCTACATGCCTACTTACCTGCCTACCTACTTACTACCTACCTTAGGTACCTAAGGTAATCACATGAATACATTAGCATGCAGGTACCAGGTATGTACTTGCCTAAAGGCGTTCAAAATGAGGCATTTAACATATGTGGGAAGGCGCGAGCTGAGATCCAAGGCCCTATTTCCATTTTCTAGATCTATACCTGCACTACCTACCTACCTAGGTACCTACCTACTTACCTAGTAGTGTCTTGGTTTGTTACTTTAAGGCTCCTCCCTACTCTCTACTAGGTATGTATGAGCGCAACCCGATCTCAAAGGACTCTTCTGTGCTTCGTCTTCAACATTCAACATTCAATCTTCAGCCTTCAGCCTTCAGCCTTCAACCTTCAGCCTTCAACCTTCAACCTTAACAACTTGGACGACAGGCCCGTTTCCAACGATACATACAGATCCAAAAACATCACACGCATACCCGCCCGCACACACACCTATAACAGTATCATCCCTCGCCAAATTCATTAAACATATTACTGATAACAGAATTCATCCATCCATAAGTCTTGGTAAGTAAGCTGAAGCCGCTCTCATCCTACAGCCATCAAACACTCCCATGCATCTTCGCATACAACCTGCAAGTACATACCTGCATTACATCCGTACCTGCTCTTTCCCTATGCATCTGTCTCCTCACTGATGTTTGGCAATTGCCCCCCTGCGAATCTTCCACTCCACCAATACCTATCTCCAGCTTCAATTATCTTACATTTCAAGGATTACAAGTATCAACCAACGCCATCGTCCCTCCCTCCCGAACACCGTCCCGTCGTTGAGTCATGCTATGACTTACTACTGTATTACCTCAGCCGCCAGACTTCTTTCCGGTCTCCAGGTTCATGCCAGTAATCAGGCGTGTGTCTGGTTTTAAATACTCACAGTTACAGCAACTCTAGAAGCACACAACATGGCACAGATCAACACGGAAGATCATCGTGGGGATCTCGGACTTTTTGAGCATACCTTGGCCAAAAAAGGAAGCAAAATTCAGGTGTATATAAAGGTGCTCGAAATCGAAACAGGGGTAAAACTGGACAGGTCTAAAACAATCGGCACAATTACCACAAAAAATAGTGGCAAAATACTGTGCGTAATTTTCGAACCCATTTTCTTCTTGTTTTGGCAACTTTCAAAGCACGAAGATCCCTTTTCGGGACAAGAGAGTGCCCAGAACTTCTGAAACCTCACAGATCACGCTCCAAACGCGATAACTAACTCCAAGTGTTGCAGAATGAGTGCCAATTCCGGGTATTCCACTGGGCCAAAACGTGAAAATTCGTGTCTGGATACGAATAAATGGAACCTCATAGCTTGTAAGCTTTCTTTTTAGGCCAAGACAGTGTCTAGAAGCCTCCGAAGCTTTCACAAATCACTTGAAATTCTGATAACTAACTCCTAGTGTTCTAGTGCGTAAGTACTTCGGCCATTTACCGAGAATCGCAATCCCTAACTTCAATACAACAACAGACCATATTGCAAAGAAAATAGGTTTCAAATTTCCGAAAAACATCCGCGACAATGCACGCAATCCTATTTTAGAACAGCATGTCGGCAGAGCCCATGCAGGTTAGTACTTCGAAATCTCGTATGCACGTTCTCGGCGTTATTCGGGAGCATAAATCGCCTCATCAGAAATCTTCTACTCCTGTTACTCTTATAATCTCCTAAAAGCTTCGGTACTACTTACCGTATACGACAATAACTAATTTCATATTATTAAATAGGCCACGTTGAGGTCTTGCTTGCTTCGGTAAGTGTAAAAACCTAATCTCTGTGGGGTTGGGGATCATCTTCTAACTGCCTGTCGTTATTGCTAGTGGCTCGTAATTCATCTCCTACGAAGGGAGCCCGACTTGGCAGACAAGTCTGAGAAACATCTCGTTACACAGTTGAAACGACTGAACGGGAAGGATCTCGGAGATGCGAGAATATCTTTTATCACGATTGATTCTGAGCCTTGCCGCACTTGCCTGCAATTCCTATACAAGCTCTCTGAGTACACCAGTATTATCTTTGTGATATTTGGCTCTCGGGGTATTGGGCCGATACAGGTCCGCATCGACGGCCAAAGACGACAGGACGTTGTGGGCGACTTTTTTTGTGACTCCGAAGACGAGACACAGAGCCCAGAGCCAAATACACAGGCAGAGGAGAGTCCGAATAACGTCATATCGGGGAATACTGCAATATCCGATATCTTAACACCTGCGACACCAGCACCAAAACAGTTGGTTCCGCGGCGGCCGCAGTCTTCTTGGGGAAAAGCAGTGCAATGGACGCCTGAAAACCCAGACGAGCTATTGTCATCATATAAGAAGAAGACCCCGGTCTTCGAGTTCCCGGGTTATGATGGAGAGCTTCGTCGAAACTCCGCAACACCATCACCCAGTTACCGAGTCCAAGCTGAGGAGGGCGAGAGGATGGCGCATGGGGTCATGGAACATGACAGCTTAGACGAATGGGATGATCTTGGGGAGGGTTTACGTAAGTAATTCTGCGAGTTGTTTCCTCTCATTTTGGGTGCTATAAAAGCAGGAAAAATTATTTGCGAGCTAGAATAACGTCTTAGAAGCTATTGACGTTACTACAATGCTTACAGATCATACCCGATATAATAATAGCTGACTTCGAGTGTTGTAGTGATTTGTCGCAAGAACACCACAAACAACCAAGACGATAACCAAGTGAAATGCGAACAATCTGTTGACTCGTCCCCCAGCACCTCCACTGCTTCAAGTGGGCACACGTATGCACGGGCAGCATACCAAACAATCGAGGAGATGGAAATGTGCGAGTATGAGGTGGTCGAAAGACCGAGAAACCCCGAGGAATACGCTCAGAGCCTTCCATCTACCAGGTTCTTACGCAGGCTGCCGCCTGTTAATGTACCACGACTCCAAAGATTTCGACACCGAGCTATTGACAACAGTGATGAGTCTATTTTGAAAAGTCGGTACTCCATCTTGAACCCAAAGCACAGACGATAAGCTTGCGGGACAGCAGAATCCCTTGAAATTGTTCGTCACCTTCTGAATCATTCTGTTTGGCAATCTCTTGTGGCTCCTTCGATCTATTATGTTGGACGCTGAGAACAAGAGAACATTCGTATCCAAGCCTAAAAGAAAATAAACGCTTGCCCCCTACTGGAGTCGCCTTGTGTTTGAAAATTTTCGACTGGAAGGAAAAGATAGGGATGTTGGAAGTGCGACATTGTATACGAAAATGAGGAGAAACGAGCCCATGGCAGTCTCTTATACTTGGAAGAGGATTGGTAAAAAAAATGTTTCACTGAGAGATGTATGGAACATGCTTATCTGGCTATTACCAAATGTCTTCTACACCGCTTACCCAAAAATTGAAGGACGAGAGAAAAAGAGAGACAGATGAAGATCTGGCGTTGTTATGTTTGGCAAGAGGCTGAAAAGTGGCAAGAGGCTGAAAAGAGGATATGAATGAAGGACATAACCTGATCACATAGCTGGCTACTTCAGGTACACAATGAATCAGAAAAGAGCCCTGGCTCGGCATGTTATCTGCCAGTCTATTATCTCCCCATTAGAAGGCATGTGCCAATGCATTATTGGCCGCGAAAGAACGCGAAGAATGCGTTTCGAACTAAGTTAGAGGGAAAAACTAATATCGGTAAGTGGTGTTTAAGTATATAATCATTCGTTTACTCGACATTTCACTAATGAGAGAAATAGCTACAGGCAAATCACGCGAAAGACAAAACAAGGCTGGAGAGGTAAGAGTGATTTGAATTTCTATTTAAAAGACATGTTTTATCTAGCCTATTTGAGGTCCCGGCTCGACGCGGCATCCCTTGTGAGAAGCCTATGCGAAACCCGATTTCGCTTGAAAGGTCAAACCATGCTATGCCAAGTTGATTGGGGTGCGGTGTGGTGCGGTGTGGTGAATTAATGTGTGAAGGAAGGGAAGGGGGAGAAGACGTCCCATCTTGTTGACGTGCATTGACCAATCGCCCTTGGAGTTAGGTAATTGGAGGCTTTTCCGGGGGGGGGTGATCAAGCGGGAAATATTACATGGATGGGACGTGGTGGGATGGGATATCTTGTAAATTGAAGAAGAGAAAATTGTGCCGCCAACTCCGACCGTCCGACCGTCCGTCCGACCGTCCGTCCGTCCCTATAGCTGCCGTGTCGTAAGAAAGATTCGGGCGTTCCACATGGCCCGCGAGAGAAAGAAAACCGTTCTAAGTGGTATCATGATGATCGTGCAACGACGTGTAAAGGAAATCGAGCCCATTCCATCCGTTTCATAATGACGAGGGGGCTTACGATCTAAGCCCAGATGGCGAGGACAGCCATGAGGCTGGAGCCGACGGCGACCCAGAAGAGGGCGAAGAGCTGTACCTTCAGGCCGGCGTTGCGCATCTGTGCGTTGAACATGAATTCGTGGGCCAGCAGCTCGACGAGACCAGTGTAGATGAGGATGCCGGCACTGATGGAGTCGAAGATTCCGTTGATGATCGTAGCGTTAGCGCTACCGGGCTGCAGCGTCTGCCGAACACCAAGGCCGATGGCGATGGAAATTGGAGTGCTGAGGGCGTAACCGAAACCAAGGAGATACGGCAACCAACTCTTGTTCTTGGGCCATGGCGCGATGGCGAGCCGCGAGCCGAGACCCAGACCCTCGAACGTCTGGTGGAACACTAGGACGACGTAGAGAATATTGAATTCGTCACCTGCGACGGCGAGCGTGAGACCGATGAATATACTATGGAACACGACGCCGAATTCGAGGATGAAGATGGCCGTTAATTGCGCAGCGAGCGTTGCATTATCCTCCTCGTGGTCGCGATGGTGGCCCAAGTGGTCCGGGCCGCCGGGTGGGTAGCTCAGGTCATTAGGGAGCCCGGGAACGCGGAAGCCACCTTTGCCTTCGAAATCTGGGCCAACACGAGCATTATCTGAGGCCGAGTTCGATTCGATATCATCTTGACGATGGCCAGCCACGGAGGATGGTGACTCTTTGCCCAGCACGGCGGCTGAGGATGGATTCGCTTCTTCAGCGCTGGCGTGACTGTGGCCGAAGATGTCGAATCTACTGACCAAGAGCTCGACGGTAAACATGACAAAAACAGCAATTAGGCATATGGCAGCAGCAAAATCGTATCGCTTAAACGGGCCGTCAGGGAGACAGGGATTGTTCAAGGCTTTAAACGCAGGTGATAGTAGATGCAGGAAGGCCGTTCCGATGATGACGCCAGAGCCGAAGTATTTCGCAATGAAAAACGCTGTGCCATTCACCTTTATATGAGAGCTGCGGGCCAGTATTATCGGCGCCACGGCACCAAGTATTGAACCGAGCAAGATGACGAATATAGAAGAGATGCGCACTCCTAATCTGCCATCATAGTCGTTGCCTGTATCACAGTCGACAAGAACGCTGCCCGTCATTGGTGCGGCCATAGTATCGGCTTCAGCTTGTCGTAGCTGGAGGGCAATGTCCATCGCTGCCGATGTCATGTACATGTTGACTGTGATAAATGGCGCTGTGGGAATTGATGGAGAAAGACTTGATGTGAAGATGGAGAAGAGGGATGGTAGACTGTTTGTCCTATGCACTTAAGTTAGTCTGTGAGGCAAGACAGCTGACATATAAATATAGTTGAAACAGCCCCCCCCAGCAAGAAGAGGAAGAAAAAAAAGGGTCGACAAGGACTTGATAAGACAATGGTCGACACAAGTGCCAAGTATCCCTTGCCGTAGGAGGCCAAAGCCGATAGTTCATTGTTCCTTAGGCTTCTACTGAACAATCCGCTTCAGTAGCTGTAAACGGGAACTATTGTCTAAGACAAAGACTACCCCGTGCAGCTTGGCTATCTCGAGGAGCGGGATGATAGTCCCCCCCCCTCAGGACACGCACGACATGACTGCGCATAGCCTGACGAAAACCGATCCGACATCCCGTGTTCTTGATACCAACGCGAACCAGGAGCGCAGGCAGGGGATAGCAGTTAAGAAACGAATATGAATGAGAAGTAGAGAAGGCGTCATCTTACCTAGTCTTGTGTATGTGTAAGCTGTCCGAGCGGTGCCACGGTTGTCACCTCGGTCTGGCGAGAATGCTCCACCCGTGACGTCGTATAGCCTATAAGCCTATATGTATGAGGTGTTCTCGTTGTCTCGAAGGGTAGTAATGACTACGATTGTGATGTATGATTTTAGGATTCCAATTCCTCGCGTTGTATGACAAGCAGCGCGGCAACCCAAAAGAAGCGGCTATGGCGGTTGTAGCTCGGCCTCGTTATTGTGGCAACGATGGATTGATATCGGCACTGAAGACGGCAAAGAGGTTGAGTGATAGTTCCTATCCGATCTGGTTCTATCAAAAAAGGAAAAGAACGGGCGCGTTGGATGTTCTTATAGAAATGATATCACAGGAGCGTCAAATAGAGTTCCTCGGTAAACAACCCGACAGTTAATTTTATAATTTCTAGTGTCAAACCAACACCTAGTCGTCTGCATGCGGCCGCGACAGAGACAGGGAAGAGAGTGTGGCAGAGAGCGAACGGGCCGCGACTGTGGTGTGCGGTTGGTGGGCATGATGAAGTTGAGGACCTTGATGGCACATGGACCCGCTAAGAAAAGCTGCGTACTGTAATGGAAACCTTCTCTTCTTAGAATTTGTTATGTTGGTGTTAAGTAGCGCAGTTGTACTCTGTATACGGCGCTAGGTTAGAACCTTAGTGCCCAGGTGGGGGGTCCTGGACGGTTTGCCCGGTAAGCCCTACTTGCATACAACCTTATCTGGCTACCTGCGATTACCTAATACTCGTTCAAGCCTTGCCCAAGCTTTTCTGCTCCACGTCTCGTAACACACGGAGCTTGACATCCATATTCCATAACACTGTGTACCTATGTCATCGATTCCATATGGTGGCCCAGCTGAGCCGCGTTGTGGTTGTATTGCGACACAGAACACGGTATACGGCTGCAGCACGTGGAGATTGCAGGTCGTCACTCCACCCCATGCACCCGTCCCATCCATCCCATGTGTTTTCCCTTCCCGTCCTGTGCTAGCCCCGGTCTTTACGCTTATAAAATAGGGTTTCCGGGAATCATATAAATAAAGTATTCGGTGCAGGAATAGTGTTCAAGTTTGTTGGTAAACCTTGTCTTGCAAAATATGCACATTCGACTTGTGCAGTAGATCTGTGAGTAAGTGCTGTGCAGCAACCTCCCGTCTGTCTATCTACTACGTAGGCTGCATTCGGATGGCTCTGAAATGCGCGGGCTCTGATACGTCGTCCATAAATATATTTACACTTCCGTTTATTCCCGATTTAGCCTAGAGCCAGCTAAGTAATTCATTGCCGATTAGGTCTAGTGTGGGTGTATACCACCAAGGTACATGACCATCAAGGTTCTCAACACCGAACCCCTCCGAAAACCCAAAACACACAACCTCGAGGGACACACGAGTCCAAATCAGATGGTGTGAGCCATCAGGGTCCTCACTTCGGGCTGTAAGCTGAATTCGTTCGTAGGTTTCCCCTCCCGGCTCCCCTCTTGGAACTAACTTAAATCACGCACAACGTGCCGTATTGCATGAGACAAACTGCATAGGTACCAATGGGGACACTATGTATCGCTTAACATCATGGTATGTTACCGTGACTCTGCAGACGGCTGAACGGCCACGATCCGATGCCGATTATGTAGGCAACCAATTGATATTCGATCCAGAAGCCTCTGTTCTGAAATATAAGGCCATAAATGTATATAAGTATATGTTCCATGCGTGTGGCATATGCACTAGGCGTGCGTTGGTCGCATCTGGAACAATGTTTTTGTCATCGTTTTGTCTCGGAGAAACGCAAGACAAGGCTGTTTGGGCCAATATTCCTCGGCCCCGGCAAGGCTCCAGCTGCCGCACTATTGGAAAGCTGGCGGTAGTCTAACGACTTTATAACGCCTTCATCGAACGCTGTAAGCAAGCCATTCAACAAGTAACTTTTTAGTGATTGATCCATCGCAGCCGGGACACGGTCCTAGTCGTACTCAAGCCCCTATCTGCACACTTGATATATTACAGGCCAGACAGCAGGAACGGAATGTGGCCGACAGGAGTGCCAAGGACCAAAAACCCCGGGCGTGGCTTCGTGGCTTCCGACACACTCGCATCCCTACTGAGACTCACGTTGCTCAGCATATTTGACGGTTCGTGCCGTTAGCCGCCCCCGTTATCTCATCGAGCTTGTTCAACTCTGTACCTTTGGGCGTTGGGCTAACACGTTGGTGGAATGTTGATTTGTGTACCTATGGCTGCGGTTATGAGTCCGAAAAATAGTATTCAGCACTTAGACTCATCGATGCATGCGCGGGCGGGTGATTTATACCCCCAGTGTCTTATGTACGGAGTCCACGGCCACGTCCATGTGCCTGTTGTCTGTTTGTGGCAGACGCAGAGACCCGGCTACTCTCCCGTGCATAATATGATAGCTCATTATTGCAGTAGGGTGGGCCGTACGGCTGAGTCCAGAGCTCTTACAATACTCCACCTATCATGAAGAAAACTGTACTTCTAGACCGAGCGTGCGAAATGGCGAATCGGGTCTACGTAGGTCAATTCCACTTCCCAGGCTAAAAAGCAAGGATTTGATCCTTCCCTCCCAGAGAAGTCCTATGCGCCAATGATGATCGAGTCGGGCCTTCAACACCCCTGAGTAGAGATCCTCGTCCTCGCCCTCGTGATTCTGTCGCCAGTCCAATTTGGCCCGAAAGGTGCGCTGCTTCGTTGTTGGTTCTGATGCTACGTCGGGCTCTGGATTCGGCAGCAGCTCGGGAGTATCGAGCAGTGGTAGAGGATCGTCTATTCTCCACTCCATCTTCGCTTCGAAGCTCCTCAGTGGCAGGGAAGTAGTTGGTATGCTGGGTAGCTTATTTACGTCGCCATCAATATCGGTGTCGACATCCCAGGCTCCCTTCTGCCTCCATAACTCCATCCCAACAGACCAGGCACTCTCGTAACTGTATACGTTAAAGTCCATCTTCGTAGCCAGTGAACAGTGGCGGCCAGCCATGACAGCGTATGTCCAGCTCAATGTACCCATTAAGGGATTGACAGTCATGGTCGCCGTGAGGGGTGTTCCCTTATGCGAAGGTAGGGTGGCAAACCGTGCACCGAGACTCATGCCTCCTGACTTGTTCAGAGTGCCATAGTACAATTCACCACCGGCACTGAAGCGCCCGTAGACGCGATCTCTTTCTGGGCAACTTGTCCCGTTTCCGACATCTTGCGCATTGTTCGGGGAGGTTGAGCCAGCAACGTCGCCTCCAAAATTATACAGTCCCCGAATACCCATCAGACCGCCATCCGTAGACGCCAGCCCTTCTAAGCCATATCGCCCCTCGTCATATTGTACCATGCCCAGAACGGTGCCCCCATTCCGCAGGGTCTGATCCGAGACGGCACTCACCTGCATCTGCAACGTTGGCGATATCCGCTTGACCATGAGGGCCTCCAGCATGGATGTGGGCAGATACAGCCTCCCATAAGCCAGCACGTCCTGACGTGCACCTTTCATTCTATTCCGGCGCTCAAGTTCGGCCAATGAGGCGTAGCTCTGCAGGAGGTGAGGCAAGGGTATCCTCTCACTCTGGGCGACAGCATGGTAGTCGAGGGGCACGGTCGAGTACAAGTAGGAGACGGAGCCATCAACAACGCCGACGGTTCCAAGCTGGTAGGCGGTGGCGAAATGGGGTGTCGCAAGAGAGGAGAGGGTCAGGCGCAGGCCCCGGGGCGTGGCAAAGTGAAGCAAGGCATCGGATGTCGCATTGAGGGTAGAATACGAGTTGTCGCGATCCCAGCCCGTAGCGCCGTAGAAGGCGCTCTGGATGTAGTCCATGAACTCGCGCATCGTGCCCGGTGGTGTTGTGCGGAGCAGGGGACGAGGAGAAGGGCGCAGGAGCTGGTCGACAATCGCTACCGGGGTAGCATTGAGGTTCGTTGGTGGTATCAGCTACCTACGCTCCTAGCTTCTGGTGTCGCGAAGACAGAATGGTGTCTTCGGAATGGGGTTCGACATGATCCATGATCCAAGCTAAGAAGTACGTATAGGAAGTATCTAGTATCTGGTGTACGTACCTAGGTAGACTAGACTACTACCCTAACCTGATGTAGCCTAGCCGGGCTAGGTACTTGACTATTGGCTTGATACGGTAGCTTGGTGGGTGTATTTCTATGGCCGGAGATAGTTAATGGCCCACTTAGCTCCGTCGACGTCCGGGGACAGGCAGACGGGATTTCATTGGCGTGCTATCGATCCGTCTACGGGAAGACGTTTCTTCCGCCAGGCATCCGCCAAACCGGGTTCACGATGGAAACAGCGAGGAAATGCCAAGATGGCCTACGTATTCACGTATTCACGTTTCTGTCGACTCTTTTACAAGGGCGCTAGAAGCTCACGTAAGTCGCGGATTGCCTTAGGTGTACGCCGAGATGGCTGAATTGTTCGTCCGCCCTCGGATTTTTGAATTCACCCTCGTGAAGAGTTCGTACTCAAAACGTTTACTTGATTAGTGAGCACTCGATATATATAACCGCCATGACTGTAGCAACATTCCGTAGAGTTCCGGACAACGCAGCAGTTCGTCATCTACGTGAAAACCACCCCCGAAAGAAGACATCACCACCTAGACCCTCATCTTTTCCGTGAACTTGATCATTCCGTCATCAACCATGGCGCAACCAGTATGGCTTATTACTGGCGCGTCGCGCGGACTTGGTTTCGACATGGCCAAAATCGCCCTCAAAGCGGGCCACAAGGTCCTCGCTTGCTACCGTGGCAAAAAGCCCGACGACACGTCCAAGTGGGACGAACTCGAGGCTCTCGGCGGTGTCTGGGCACCCCTCGACGTCTCCAGCGAGGACGCCGAGTCCAAGGTCAAGGCTCTGGTGGCCGAGCACGGGCGGATAGATGTGCTGATAAACAACGCGGGCTACGCCATCCTCGGAAGCATTGAAGACGTCCCGTAAGGAGTGATACCATCCGTCCATCTCCGGGAGGAGTGGACTTACCTATATTCTGCATCTTATTGGGGGTTTGAACTATCACTAACAATACCCTCGTTTGTGTGTTGATATAGTCTGGACAAAGTGCACGCCATATTCAACACCAACGTCATCGGTACTCTGCGGACGATCAAGGGCGTGTTGCCATCGATGCGCGAACGTAAGACCGGCACCATCGTCAACATTAGCAGTTCTAACGCCATTACCCCCATCCCGGCCCTCGGTATCTACAACGCCACGAAATCCGCCATGGAGGGTATGATTACCAGTCTCTTCTTCCTTTATGGCCCCTATCTTCCCTCTCTATCTTCGACTACGAACTACTATTATCCCTTCACTTAATATCAGGGGTTGCTCTACTAACTATCCCTCCTCACATTTAGGCTACACAGAGACACTCCAGATGGAAGTTGGGGCGTTCGGCATCCGCGTCTTACTCGTAGAGCCCGGCTCGACTGCGACGGAATTCGCATCAGAGGCCGGCTCCGGTCTCAGGGTAGATCTAAGCGAGCCATACCAAGAGGGCATCGTTAAGCAAGTCACCGAACACCTCAGTTCTTCTCAGTATGCCTCGTCCGGTGCGGATCCCATCGCAGTCGCCCAGCGGATCGTCGAGGCCATCGATGGCACCGGCATCATGGCGGGCAGGGGAATCGAGCTCCGTCTCCCGATCGGGAAGGACACGGGTGCCGGCATCGAGAAGAGAGCTGCCCTGTTTGCGAACCTATCAAAGCTCAAGGACGTCTGGGGCAGTGTTTAGGATTGTTTCGTTTGTGGGTTATGAGCATGGTAACCCTAGATGTCATGAAGCACTTTGATGTGTTACACACTATGTATTATATATACCCTCTCGGGAGTAATTCATACCATCTCAACTTGAGCAAAGCTATCCTCGGAGTTAAATATGGCCACTCTTCGCTCCTCCAAGTGATAAGCGTCTAAACGTGCTAAAATCGCAATCCGGATACTTACTAACTTCCTTTGTGCAACAAATTTCCGAATTCGGTGATACGTACCCGAAAGAAGCAGGTCTTCTTTATTGACCCGAATATAAGAACAATGCCAATACGGCGCGGGTTTTCTTTGTTTATGCGCAGACGATAATGCTTCAACGTCCACGATCTCCTTCACACCTGCTTCACAGCTAATCGTTTCCTCACTCAAGTCCGGAAACCACAAAACCTACCTACTCAGGGCGCCATCCGCGAATGAACAAATAGCACAGTTCTACTCTCTACCGTAGCCCTGGCGTATTAGGCTGGGGGATTTGACCCATTCGCCTCGTAGACATTACTGTCGTTTATGTCTGGGGGAGAACCCTACGCATCAAAGCACCTATAACATTACCATCCATTCAACCAACCCGTACGATGGCTGACCAAACCGAACAAAACTATGGCCGAGAACCCAGACCCGATATCCTCCAAGGCCCGAGAATCAACTATGACATCCCAGGTATAGTTGACATCACGCGATTGTCCACCCCGCAAGCGTCATTCACCAAAGCGCTAGGAGTCCTACTATTATACGCCGCGTTCCTGAGATACAGTATCCAGGTGCCGGGGCCTACCGTCCCCAAGCCCAGCTTCAAACTTTCCCCTAAACTTCCCCCTATCAATCACGTCAATCAGGACCAGGACGTCAATTCGGAATTCAGCGCCATAAGTGTCTTGGAGTTCTACGTAGCTTTCCAGGTCCTCGTGCTGTTATTCTGGCCCATCTGGCAGGCATTTACGAAGGGCACCACGTTTGTCGGGTTTGTCTTCCGCTGTCTTTGGCACTGGTCGTTATCGCTGCTCATTTATTTGGGCTTTCTGAAGTTGACACAATATTTTGGGCTTGCTTGAGACGGTGCGAGGTTGGAAGGTAGATGGGGATGAGAAGGTAGAGTCGAAATAGGGGTTGGACTGATTAGGAGCATTGGGGAGTTGCTTGGTCCGATTATCATAGCGACATACTTGGTCGAGGTTTCTACTAGATACTGTTGCTGATAAATGGAGTACGAACGTGTTTGTACTAGAATTGGTGTTCCTTTTTAGTCACGGTGGTATGCAGCTGCATCGAGGTAGAGTCGTACAACTCACATTTTCATGTTCACAGGTCAGCTAGAATAGAATAGCTGGTAAGCATTACTATGAACTATTTAGTACGTCATGCGGGAATATTTTTAGAACAAGCCGCGGAGCATTTAGACCTTGAAGTGATATTATCACAAATGCGAATGGGAGTTCGCCATCAATTGATCAGCCCTTTTCAGACGCCGTGCCCTATGCTACCTAGACCGTAGAAGTTCCTTGGTATTTTAATTCAGACAAATTTACTCGTCATCTTCCTCCTCCTCCTCCTCAGCCTCAGCGCAAGTCTGGGCAATACCTGGTGAAAGTTAGTGCCTTGACATAAGCATGTTGATTTGCAGTAGTCTTACGGTCAAGATCACGCTGTCCAGACTGGGTGATGCGACGGCCACCCTTCTCCTCATCCTGTTCAACAACACCAATCTTCTCGAGAGCCTGAAGGACTTTGCGATCAACGGAGCCAGAGGCGTCGACGTGGTGGCTAGGGCGGACACCACGGTTCTTGGCAGTACCGTGCGTCTTGCGCAAACGGCCACTTTATCAGAGTCAGAATTGCTCGAGTTTGACAATCTCGGTGATCCGGAACAAGCGCGGTCGCTTGTGATATAGACCCCGGAAATGGCGAAGAATTACTTACACGCCAACAGTCTTCCTCAAGTAGACACTGCAAGCTATTAGCTATTGCGAGGCGGAACCAGTGATAAGGATAACATACTGACGAGCCACGGCAGCGGCGCGGACGTAGAACCAGTCCTCAGACTAATATATGGTAAGTAACGAACAAGACATGGACGATGCATGGACATAGATTTGTGCCACAGGTCGCAGCCGCTTGGAGCACCCAAGGGTAGATCGGTGCATAGTATCATGTCAAATCGGCGTAGTCGAGTATTAACTAACCTGAGGAGGACTGGGCACGAACAATAGTCAGCAATCTTTCTTCACGAGTGGAACTACCCGGGGCGGATCTTTACTCGCGGGAATCCGCGATAAAGGGATAGGGGAGAGAAGCAAATACTCACAGCTCACGGCTGACTCCAGTCTTGACGGTGTCGACCCAACCGGGCTAGTTGTAGATGAGTTAAAGCGTCCCTTGACATATAGGGGTTTGACTTACGACAGGGAGCTTGCCCTGGCGCTTCAAGACTACAAGGGAATGTCAGCAATGATGGCGCCTCGGCCGGATATCGCACGGACGGGCCACGCACACTGCGAATAGGTCTCGATGAATTTGTGCTTTACACCAAAATCGTCAGCAATGAATCCGTCAACGGAAATCTTTCGATTCCCTCGCGCCTGCTCCCAACGATGTGTATGAAGTGGCGCACGGCCGAAGCGCCACGTCGATGATTCTCGTGTGGTGGACTGGCTGGCTGGCGGGCGGGCGCGAGGTCGTCTCAAGATGCGACAGCAGTGGTACGGGAAGAAGCCCTTACAGCATCGACATCGCGAACGGAGATTCCACCACCCATTTTTGCGGTTGTTTGTTTGGCTTCGGTCTGGAGGGCTGGGTTACGGTCGGACTGAAGGGGGGGGGATTGGCGGTTGATCGTTGGGCGTCTCGTCGTGTCGCTGTGCGAGGAAGTCGAAGGAGGTCCTGGAATTTTCGTATTTGGTTGGTTTCGTGGCCGAGCAAGGTGGGGGGCCCTTATCTGTGGAAATCTTGGCAATTGTAGGGCTTTCTTATCTCGCCTCTGATAACACCCGATAAAAGACTTCGGGGCATAGGTACCTACCTAGGTACCTAGTGTAGACATTAGCCACAGAGTACCCGACGAGGAATTAAACAGACTAATTATAAGCGGCTACGCCGCGACAACTACAATTTAACATTCTTTTTAAAAATTTTAACCTCCGGGGGGTATACGCTCCGCGCCGACCCCTACTCCGGAAAGAAAACCAATAATTTTTTTTTAATTCGTTGCTCGCCCTACAGGCTCACGAGGCTCGCTATTTTCTGTGGCGTTAAGTATACTGTGGATCATGCTTACACCCAAAAGTGGATCTGATTGCTCGAGCTCAACCACAACTCAGCAGCCACGCGCTACTAGCAAACACCCGGGGCAGTAACTCTGCAATCTACCTGTATCAATGGGTCTCTAAACTTTTAAAGGGATACGTAGCCACATTCAATCCAGAACCTGAGAGCAATCTACACAACCTGGACAGACGCTGACTGTTCAACATCACTGGCCTATCCTGAACCCGTGAAACATCATTGAATCATCGTCACCATTTGTCTTCTGTGAGAGATAAAACCCACAGATTTTGATGCTGCCACAGACAATAAACCAGCCATTAATTTACCTACTTACTTACTCATGGCCTGGGCTTCTATGGCTTCCATTGTCGGCGAAAGATCCCTTCTTTTTACGTCACTCCAACGCCGGGCGTGGTATGCGATGCTTGCGAAGGGCGGATTGAGTTCCTCAGAGAATTCGGCCTTGTTTTCCCTCGGCTAGCTTGACGCCCACACTGTTGCAACGATGCGGTGGTATCGTAGCGCATCCTGAGGGGTAATTCCTGCTACAGTGTCTATTTCCGTTAATTAAACCGACAATATGCCCTCCCTTGGATTCAAATCCAGACCTTGTCATTCGCCCTGTTCTCATTAAGATAGGCCAATATCTGGTCGTAGTCTTTGCACACATGTCTAGCGTCCCATCCGTCGCTACCTTCAAACCCCTCGGGGAAGGTTGTCTGCTCGCCTTCGAGCGCGACGTCGCCACAGCACATGATCCCTTGTCGTATGTAATCAAAGCAGTGCGTTAGATGCCACGGCGTCTCCTCCGGTACCCTGCTTGTGTCGGATGTGAGTGCCGAGTACGCCTCTACGATAGCATACTGGAAGAAAGTCAGCGCTTTGGCTCGTGCTGGGTAGGTACAGCGGAAGCATACCAGACAATGTAATTGGTGCGTCATCGAGGTTGTCACGACGAATTGATCTTCGAATGTTGTGAGTTTAGTGGGTAAGTTATCGTATTTCTCCGGGTGTGGTACTTCCAGATACCCGAGACCCTCTGGTTTGTAAAAGTTAGTGACAGCGAGCTCTTAATGAGAGGGGACTCTCAGCATACTCGGAGTAATGCCGAGCCAATTCTTCCTCGTTTGCCCGGAAAAGAACTCGGACGTATTTTCAGGGGCGAAGCCCGGATCGGGGGAGAACTTGCGAATCTGTTGCGAGACTACAAGATCCCAAGAGTCAGCGGATTTACAGCATATGTCACCGGGTCTTGTAATTCTCACACTGGGGCGCGAATCCCGTTATGTCACCATTTGCTTCATAGTAATGGTAATTGCGCCGTGGCGTCCAGCTCTTCTCCAATAAGAGAATTATAATTACCAAGAGAAGGAATACGTCCACCAGCCACCGATGTGTCCTGAATGCGACAAGGAGTCTGGTCTTTTTGGATCGCGATTGGGTCGGCAGATAGTCCCTTTGAGTTAAGAAGTCGTCTACGTTAGCATCCGAGTCATCATCATCTTCAACGTGAATATTGTGGTGGCGCTCGGCGTTCCTGTCGGGTTTCGTCATTTCGATTTAATATTGAAACACTTAAACCAAAGAATTCCGTATGTTTATTCTTTGAAAGACGATCTTCTTTTTCGTTTTCGTTTTCGTTTTCGTTTTCTTTCTCTTTTTGACTCCGAGGCGATCTATAATACTCCAAGCAGATTCAAGGGCTTATTCTTGGTGCTTTAAATTCGCTCCTAGCGCATAGATCTTTAACGTCAAGTGTTACGTAGGCTACTATTATTTCGAAATAAAGTGTTAGAACCCACCTTATCTTAAAAACCTTATACCAAAATAGTCCTTGCGTTCTACCTACGAAGACCGACTTACGTAGACCTACCTACAAAGACTTACGCGTACGGGCTGGCAAGTGGTCTGGAGACATACCTACGAAGACCTACATGTACGGACTAGCAAGCGGTTTATACGGGTAGGTTTATATAGCTAGGTCTCCAGACCACTTGCTAGCCCGCACGCGTAGGTTTTCGTAAGTAGGTCTGCGTAGGTAGGTTTGCATACTAAGTAGGTAGGTTTGCGTGGCTAGGTTTCTAGACCACTTGCTAGCCTGTACGCGTAGGTTTTCGTAGGTAGGTTTTTGTAAGCAGGTTTACGTAGGTTGGTTTTTATACGTAGGTCTATGTACCAAGTTAGGTTTACGTAAGTAGGTTTTGTTCGCGGGTGTTATTAAGTGCGACTTAAACTAGGTATTTAGCCGCATTGACGCTCACGTTTCACTCCAGGGTTGCTGCCCGCAGTGCTATCGCACTTTTGTATCTCGAATTACGGAACAGGACCATCGAGCGCTTTTATATCGGGTTTCCGAAAAGGAACGTCGATACGACTTAATAATAAGTCCGTCAGGATATTCTAAAAATAGGTGCGAAACAACCTCATCCTGATTTCTTGGACTACTTCTACTGGGCCTAGTCGACAACCCAGGGCTTACATTTTTCGGAACGAGGAACAAATTCACCTGAGCAGTCTGCATATACCTACCTACTGACTATCACGGGATAAGAACGGGATAAACTGGCTTGATACCATTGACATTCGCATTCAACTCGGTCTTGGTGTCTGCCACAGTTCGACGAGTGTTTACACCTCGAATTCGGCAGCTGTATTAGTCTACTACCAAATATTTCCCGACTCCCGTGAACTAGTATGATCAGACTATGAGAATATGTAATCCCCGCACAATGAGACATCGGCTATTGATATACTACGTACACGCGGTATCTCAGACCGATAAGCCCTTTTTAGACCTGCCATTTCCCCTCCTATAATATGTGTAACGCACATCGCATATATTGACCTCGTGTTGCTCTAATCTGGCCTATGGTAATCGTTTCGGCGGAAGACCGGCATCGACTCTTGTCGCCCAAAGCCCCACGTTCTGCCAAGGACTTAGTCCCAAGGGGGAGAGTCATTCGGGCAATCGAGGCAAGCATTTTGACGTAGCATTGTGACTCCCAAATGTCACATCGACCGTCCCCGCGAGGCAGGCAGATGGACGTCGTGGTGTTTCTGGAAGACGCTGGGCTCATATTGAACAATTATGTCGCCATCTGAAGACAACACGATGCCAAGCGATGGACACCCGAGTTTCCATAATAGGCGAACTTCCCGAACCGCTCTGGTCAACTCCGCATAACGGTCTGCAAGACATACTTATTTTCGTTATCTTCTGCTGCGCTAGCATCCGCCCACGGCAGACGAGTGGGATGTACACTGCATGCCTATGTCTCTTTTCTCGGCACTTTGTCAGGCCTTCCATGCTTGCTTGTTCAGCTACGATCTGGCGGCGTCGATGATTTCAGCCCTATCGCATCGTACCACGGAGGCTCTACGTTGAGACGGCTTCGTTGCGGGTGGTATTGGTATCTGACAAGTTGCTGCACCGCATAACTCGTCCACGGTGCCTATAAGAGCACACTAAGTAAGCACTTGGCCGTGATTACTTATCGTCGCGTGACTTGTCCGGCCACTACCTGCGTCTCCTTCTTTAAACGTCCACACAGACAGTGTTGATAGCCGCTCGCCGTACAGAACAGCAATCTTGGCATTGGCACTTGGAATAGCGCCGGCAATTCTCAAAGCTGTGGCTCGTGGAGATACGAGTGCAACTTCTCTATCGCCCCCGGAATATGCGACCAATTGGGCAGTTCGACAGGTGCCCAGGGATGGTTGAACACAGTTATAGTGAGTATCTTGATCCTATTCCGCAAATCAGGACGAGGCGAATAAAGAGGCGCAATGACCGCCAAGATCAGGCCAAGGTCAAGCCAAGGCCAGGCCAAGAGCGTGACGCAGATCAATTGCCGAGTTATGATATTATTATGGTTGACAAAGCTTGTCGCGATATTGACCTACCGCATTCGTGTAAGAGAGATACGACTTCGATATTAGTGTGTGATGCTCCCAACCACAGAAGCCAAGATTACAATCTACTGCAGTCTTAACTATAGGGCAGGGTCAAAGTTTAAGCCAAGAGACGAGTACCTACGCATTGTGGTCTAGGGTTGCCTTCAGAGACCGCTCTTAGGACTTGGAGATGTGCGTGCAGGTGCGCCGGACCCTCTTTATGTCTCATTCCGGACGACCAACGCAGAATAGTGCAGTGAAAAACATATCAGAGTCTTGGAGATGGGTCCTACAAGTGTCTATAAAATCTCTGGCACCCTCCAAGGATCCCAAGGCACGGTCTTGCAGGAGCCGTGAAAATCAACAAGTCTAGCACTGGTTGATCTCCCAGCAAGATGAAGAGCGCCGTCAAAGCTGCCGCTATTGCGGCCTTCGCCAGCTTGGCACTGGCCAAGGAGAAGCCTGTTGATGAAGAGCTGAGCAGGACTGTTTACCAGAGTGGTCTCCGACACATGGAGATCATGAACCACAAGGAGGTAAAGACCTACCGAGCTTCACTAGATGAGCGCTATGGCGTTAATGCTTCGTATAGTCGTTCTGGGCGAGCCGAAGAGAACAAGGTATCTTCGACTCCAAGCAGTACAAGAGCATGGCCGTCGACGTCCCCGTTGTTCCCTGCGTCAATGGACTTGCTGAGCTCGAGGCCGGCAACCCTCAATACACATTTAATTGCAGTGGCATCGATCTCTACGACTTCCAATCACACGCCGAATTAGGTAGCCCGACTGGCGAGGGTGCCGGTTCTTGGGGATGGACTAGCCCCGACGGACGCGAGTTTATGGCCATTGGCCAGTCTGATGGCGCCGCGTTCCTCGAGATCACCGAAGAAGGCAAGATCTCCTACCTTGGCCGTCTGCCGCAGTACAGCAAGGCCCAGCCTTCACTATGGCGTGAGATGAAGGGCTACAAGAGTTACATGGTCATCGGCAGCGAGGCCACCAACCACGGCGTGCAGATCTTCGACATGCAGAAGCTGCTCACGATCGACCCTGCTGTGCCCGTCACGTTCACGGACGCTGATGCTTACCACTTTGCCGGCCTCCCCAGCGGTCGCTCACACACCGTGCAGGTGAACGAGGAGAAGAACTATGCCGTCGCTTCCGGCTCTCAGCCGCGAACTGACAAGTGCGCGTCGGGTCTCATCTTCATTGACCTAACCGATATGGAGAACCTGAAGTCTCCCGGCTGTGCCGCCGCCGACGGCTACGTGCACGATGCGCAATGTGTCGTATACCGTGGTCCCGATACCAAGTATGTTGGTACCGACGTCTGCTACGGCTACAACGAGGACACCTTGACCATCTACAACGTGACGGACAAGGCCAAGGCCACCATCATCTCGCGTACCTCCTACGATGGTGCCGCGTACACTCACCAGGGTTGGTTACTCGATACCGAATGGCAACAGTACCTCGTGCTCGATGACGAATACGACGAGTACGACAAGGTCGGGCCCGGTGCCGCTGGCTACCCCATCACTTACATCTGGGATATCTCTTCGCTCGAGACGCCCAAGCAGACCGGCTACTACAGCGCCAAGGTCAAGGGTATCGACCACAACCAGTTCATCAACGGAGACTTCGCTTACCAGAGCAACTACGGCGGCGGTCTTCACATCCTCGACATCTCCTCGATCCCCGAGGACCCCACGGGCAAGAGTGTCAAGGAGGTTGCCCACTTTGACATCTACCCCGAGGATGATGAGGATGAAGGCGGCGGTATCATTGAGTTCGTCGGCACCTGGAGCCACTACCCGTACTTCAAGAGCGGGTACATCGTCATTAATACCATTGAACGTGGTGTCTACGTCGTCAAGCGATCGTAGAGGCTGTCCGTTGCTCGGACTGAGCCATTATGAACGATGAATTTATGCCGCTTACGATACATTTACGATAGTTGGGTATATGTCAAGTAGCTAATAGATAGAAGCGAAAGCCAGATTAAAGCTATATCTCTTCTGGACCAATAGTACAAATGACATAAAAATGAAGTATAGTACACTACGCCACAAGGACTTCTTGATGGTGAGCTACAAGACCTGCATAGGTTTGTCCAACGCCCTCTTTTGGAGTAGGTAATCACCCCCACGCCAAGCCTTGTACACGCCGTAGAGGCCCTGGAAGGGTCGTTTGTTGCGCAAGAAAGTTGGCATCCTGGTCTGTTCCTTTGCCTTCTTCTTAGCGGCCTCGTCCACCTTCACCTTATCATAAACACTGGGTAGGTGGTCCGCGTGGTACTTGGTGCGAACCGCGTCGTAGGCAGGCTTGTTGTAGCTCTTCCAGAACTCGTCTTCGGTGTAATAGGCCTGTGCGTATAGCGTCTTGTTGCCGCCGAGCTCGTGTACCTTGTGCTCGATCCGGCGGTTGAGACGCACCAGCGCATCGTAGTCCCTGGGGCCGGGGCCCCAAACCCCGAAATTGAGCATAACCTCCGGGGTTCTGGCGTCGGCAAAGTCTGCATGCAAGCCATGAGCGGCATCGGGCGAGTAACGGCGGACCCGAATCGGGCAAAGCCAAAGCGGATATATGTGCAGTGCCTCATGCAACCATTCGTAAAACGCCTCGACGGCATCGAAAGGCACTCCCACGTCTTGAATGATATATGTATCAGAGAGGCCGGACTTGTGCAAGGCGTGGTACATCACACGCGCGTGCATAAATGTGTCCAGAGAGTATCTCGTGATGCGATTGAAGGGGGTCAAGAAGTAGCGGTAGGCGTACCGAGCTACCCAGAACCCGCCGCGGTCCCATCGGAAAAGGTAGTCCACCAAGGGCACGTAGTCAATGATCGCCGAGGAAGAATTCTTAGCTCTTTTCTGGACGTCGAGGTAGAACCATGGATCCTTCCGACCAAGATAACGTCTGGGCTTAGCTCCCGACGGAAGAGTGTCGACCAAACTGCCCGCGCATATGACGATCTTGCTCGGCGAGAACACGATCCCGTCCACAAACTCGACGGACATGTCTGCCACTTGTTCTTGCAGCTTCTGCGATGCTTCGGAGAAGTTGCGAACTGGGTAATGCGTCAATTTTACGTACTGCGTGGCGTCTTGAAGTTGGACTTCCAAGAGCGTGATAATGCCGACGGTGCCAAACGCAGAGGCAGCACCCCAAAAGAGATCGGGCTTTTCCGTTTTGGAGGCACGGACGACGTCTCCGTTGGGGATGACGATTTCTATTGAATTGACCGTTGAGTCAAAGGGCCCGTGGCGGCCGGAGCTGCTCTCACCGGCGGAACCGCTGAAACCGCCACCGACGGTGATGCCCGGGAACTCCATGACGACAAGCGGCACCAGGCCATTCTCCAGGGCCGCCGTGACAAGCTTGTCCATGGACACATTCGGCTCGACGAGGGCCGTCTTCTTGATCTTGTCCACGGCGAGCACATGATCTAGGCGGCTGGTATCGATGATCTTGTTGCCATCCTTATGAACAGCGCGCGTACTGTTTGTGGAGCCGTGGTAGACGCGGAACGCCTCCCGGCGCGCATAGAATTCCTGCAGTCGCTTCGACACGGACGACACCGCCTGATTATGTGCCTCCATGGTTCCCTCTCTAGAAATCTAGCGGCGCCTCATTTCATTACCCATTTTCACGATGAGCGGGTATGAGGCATACTGCACTGAGGAATTCGGCTGGTGGGTCAACGTAATTAATTACTCTCTGATTGTAACCCCTGTATGACGTGCCACACACCAACCCAACACAGCCTCAATGAAGGGGCAGGGGAAAAGGAAACGAGAAAAAATAAAAAAGCCAACTTCAATTAATGATACCTACCGAGGTAGCCAACCTAGGTGTTTCATCCATTCTATCCAGTTAGCAGTCTATCTCGAACGCCGAATCAACGTATGATACTTTCGCCTACGTCAAGACCCGAGTCTAGAAGATGGCCGATGGACTTGTCATGCTCATGCACCGTGCAGTGAGTTATACGTAATACGAAAAGAAATTATACCGTAGTACTTTATGAAGAGGAAGACTAGAATGGCACTTTGACTTTTAAAAAGTAATATTATCTCTGTGAAACTGCTAGGGAGTCTCAATCCGAAGCCCGATTCAATTGCGACGATTAGATGTCCTGAATATGGAGTAATCTAGCCCACGAGTTGCTTTGGAGCACTTCGAGTAACAATAAAGTCTTTAGAATATGCTATGTATCGTACCAAACATAGAGACGTTCTGGCAAACAAGCAGTCGGCACGTGAGCCTCTAGGACTAGAGTTTTAGAATACCAAACTCAAAGTTTTATCGTCTACGCTTCACAAGACGAAGCCTTTTGGATATCGTCTAGGGAGGGAGAACAGTTGTTATTAAGTACTTAACAATACTTACGAACGGGTGTAGTTTAATTGAAATCAGTAAGTACAATAGTTGAAAAGGGGAGTAACAAAGGATAATTTAGTTCAAAATTGAATTGTCAATCTTGAGTGTAAAAAGAGGCATAGGGCTTAAGCTATACTCAACATCCATTGGCCAGAAATCCTTGAATGCCTATGACCCTGCTTCTAACACAAGTATTTGGCCTACCGACTACTTGACCTATGACCAGCGGCCCTCATCATTAACGGAGCCAAGTGGTAGGTTCACATTCGGTGGCTTAGAAAAGTTCCGCTGGTAGGCTACAGCGTTGCCGCAACGTTGTCTCGGTTGATAGGAGGAGCACAGCACCTATCACAGAGCGCTTCCTACGTAGCACCTGTGAGGGGCTTGAAGGTCGGCTCCATATACAAAGTGAGAGTGGAGTGGGAAATACTCAGACTCCCCTTTGACGATTTTCGAAAGGAAACACAGATTAATGAGCGCTCGTTCCTTGTCTGCATTGCCATAGAATAGTTATTATCCAAGTATATAGCGGTTTCATCTCACACTCACTAGGCGATGAAGGACAAAAATCCACCCGACGAGAGAGTGGTCTATTTGGCGCTGAAGAATGTATTCAAGGGGAAAAATGCCGAGGTGCGCCGGCTAGCAGCCGTCCGCAAGCTCATCACAAAGAATCAGGAAGACGCAGATGTGTCAGATCTAATCAACGGGCACAACATAGACATCATTTGCCAAATGGCACGGTCTCTCCTCACCGAGGAAATATTCGAGTCCACGCTCAAGGCAAAGATCCGCTTTCCCGAGGTGTTCGACGTGTCACCTGCTCAGAGCGCAGAGAGGGAGGCATCCGAAGCGGAGGCTGCCATAAATGAGGCGAACGCAATTAAAGGAGCTGTTCATGGCTACTCTGAGGATGTGCAGATTCTGATTACTCGTGCTGAGATAACCGAGACAGAAAGCGGTAGGCAATCCTTCAGGCTTCTCGTCTATCTGCTCATACAGTAATTAATAATTTGGTTAGTCGAGACCTGCCACAACCCTAAGCTGCCAACCGTCAAAAGCGCACGCCTCGTCCCTTCACTATTCCCAGTCTATTTACCCCTGAGAACTCAACATCGCATTCTCACCAATGTCCAGAGTATATTAGAAGATGCATGTTTCGACTTCGGACAACGCGTTATGCCGGACATTTTGAAAAAGAATAAGTGGGATTGCTCTGAAGCAGCAGAGCTTAACCTGTGGTCTGCGGAATTTCTCCAGCGCCAGAACGAGTTTTCTGATAAATTGGATGATGTTAGAAAGCCGCTTACCAGTTTACTCCGCTCCGTGGCAGACATCCGGCATACCGCAGTGCACCGCATCTGTATCAGTGCCAGAGGGTTGGAACAGTTTCTGATTAACGCAGAGAGCTTCGTCACGCTCCTGGGGGATACAGCGCGTCTAAAGTCGCTGACAGAGCTTCGAAGAAATATCCAGCAGTCGATAGAAGAGTTAGAGCGCAACAAGCACGTCTTAAGCTCGAAACTTAGGGAGACTCTCAAGAGGATAGCTGCCCAGCGAGCAGAGTTAGATCGAATCGAAGAGATGGCCGTTTCTGACATGATGAGGGAAGACGGCGAATACCAGGCCTTCGCCGGCAAGAACCTGGAGGAGGCTACGGTATCCTCGGGGGCACCCACTCTAGTGACTACCGTGAAGGAGGACGAGACTGGCTCTAACATTGATGACGTAGACACTATGGAAGATGACAGTAGGTCTAGCTAATAATAACATAGATCGGACTGATGTTGGTAATTAAGAACAAGACATTGAGGCGACAGGCGCAGTATGATGGTCAACTCTGTAGCATCAAGCCTTAGCGGGATCATAATTTCTAACCCTCCCCCTTATCAAATTGAAGCAGCAGCTAATTTTTCGACTTTTATTGCTTGCATTATGTGGAAAATGCCAATACTTAAATAGTCACAAGCTCTAGTGGTGCTTCGACGCTAGGCTCGACCGTTCTTATTACAAAAATTCAAAATATTACCCAAAGTTACCTTGATTGTATATATCTGGGCTGCTTATAAGCTCTTACATTAGTAAATTGCTCAAAGCAAGTTGGATGTATTCGGGTATCTATTTTCCGATTCTCGAACTTTCTTTTTCTCTTCTCCAAATCAATAAATTATGCTAAATACTAGATAACGAATAAAGCTCGTTATCACTTCTGTAGCTTGCCAACTCACGCATCTCCGCATTCCCTGGATTCTGTCCCGGATGATTGCAAGCTACAATATTCATTGCATCTGATCATACTTCTGAGAAGATCCTAACGCCCCGTGAAACATGCCGCCAGAATAATTCCCATCATAATAAGCATGGTCAAAAGGGGCAACACAGCAAATCCCTTGCCATCCTCGAGGTTGCTCATAGTCCTCGAAAGCCCCTTTATCTTAATGCACGTCAGAGAAGCGTCAGCGCTGTCAACTATGCTTCCGACGCCGCTTGGGCAAAAGACGGTAAGAATAGGGGTAATTGCTAGTATATCTAAGGAAATCTATATAGACAACTACTTTCTCGGCTGAGCCGGTCTGACGATATTTTAAAGTATTGCACTTCCTCCTGATCAGGACACATTTTCGTAATGAAATTCAGCTGTGGCAAACCTGTACAGCTCCTCTTTACGATGTCAATCATTGACTAGAAGAGTACGATGGATCGAATTCGATGCGCAGAGCGCGGAGACAAGAGGCACCAGTGAAAGATTGGGTCAGGCAGTGCACGAAGTACGAGTTGACATGTAAGCCCGAATTATGTAATGTTGTTAAAATTGTGAGTTTTATACAGAATTGAAACTGGCTGGATTGTGGCTGAGACACTGACATCATGGATTTTGATATCGGGCTAGAGCCACAAGTCTCATCCCAATCACAACGCAACCACAGCATCGAATATCAACATCTACTTATTCTGTTTGTATGTAACGGGCAGAATGACGGGTTAGTAACCGAAACCTTTAAACATGGCAAAGCCAAGGGTGATCTACTGGTTCCGAACTGATCTCCGTCTCCATGATTCTCCCGCACTGAAAGCAGCTCTCGACCTAGATCCCGAAGTCCTTTGGCCCATCTTCACGTGGGATCCTCACTATGTGTATCGTGTCAAGGCTGGACCAAACAGATGGCAGTATATGTAAGATAACATTGCGTATCTTACTTATGGCGCGCGTGATTACTAACCCTATTCAAAGACTCGATTGCCAGCAAGATCTTTCAAATTCGATACAGAAAATCAATCCGAAGTCAAAGCTCTTCGTGCTCCGTGAGGCGCCGCAAACTCTATTCCCAAAGTTGTTTGATGCTTGGAATGTCACTCATCTTGTTTTTGAGAGGGACACTGATGCTTACGCACGTGAAAGGGACGAAGTGGTCACCAATGCAGCTAGAAAGGCCGGTGTCGAAGTTGTAACGCGTTACGGTAGAACACTTTGGGATAGTGACGAAGTTGTCGCAAAGAATGGGGGGAGGCCAACCATGTCTATCACTCAGCTTCAAGCTGCCGGCTATAAGATTGGGGAGGTCCCGAAGCCGATCTCTACACCAAATTATCTGCCGGCTCCCGGGGAGATGCCAGTCGACTTCGACCAAGAGAAACTCCTAAACACGGTCGACCTCAATGCGCCTCACCGAAGAAAGACCGACCAGACTTATAGTAACATTGCCGGCCCTAAGGGTGATTTCGCCATTGAGACACTACATGAGCTGGGCTTCCCGGCGGCTACTACACCGCACCGAGGCGGTGAAAGTCTTGCACTTAAGCAGCTTGACAAGATCATGGCCGATGCGAAATATGCGGCGACTTTCAGGAAACCCAAAACTAGCCCAGCAGCGTTCGAGCCGCAGTCAACTACTCTTCTTTCACCTCACATGCATTTCGGTGCTCTTTCCCCTCGACTTTTCTACTGGCGTGCTCGTGAAGTGGTCGAGAAATACGGCAAGGGAGCTTCAACACCTCCTGAGAGCCTAACTGGCCAGCTTTTGTTTCGCGATATGTATTTTGCGGCACAGGCAGCTATAGGATCACCGTACGTGCAAACACTGAATAACGCGTATGTCCGATTCATTCCTTGGCACTTGCCATCGAAGCACGAGGACACAGAGACAGGCACGAATGCTATTAGCGGCGAGTACCATATCGACTCGCCACGAGCGGATAAGTGGTTCAGACGGTGGAAAAACGGTGTCACGGGGTTCCCCTTTGTGGACGCTTTGATGCGCCAGCTTCGTATCGAGGGCTGGATCCATCACTTGGGCCGTCATATGGTGGCATGTTTTTTGACAAGAGGGGGGTGTTATGTGCATTGGGAGCGGGGCGCCGACGTGTTCGAAGAGCTGCTCATCGACCACGAACCGGCTTCGAATGCGGGTAACTGGCAGTGGTTGAGCTGCACTGCCTTCTTCTCGCAGTATTTCCGCTGCTACAGCCCCGTGGCATTCGGGCAAAAGTGGGACAAGAATGGCGATTTCATTCGAAAGTGGGTGCCAGAACTGAGACATCTCGACGCAAAATACATCTATGAGCCATGGAAGGCGACTCGGGCGGCGCTTGATAAGGCTGGAGTAAGCGTCGAAGGGGATGGCCTGGGTGGCAGCCAGAAAGAGGGCGTTTATCCAGAGGTCATGTTCGATTTCAAAGAGAGGAGAAGTGTGTGCATTTCGGCGATGAAGAGGGCCTACTCGATTGGCCTCCACGGAAACGACGAAGCCGTCAAGAACGGGACGTGGAAAGAATTGTTTGAAAAAGCCGGGGAGACCGAGATGGAAGGAATGGGCGGCTCTGATGATGACGATGGAGGCGACCACGCGGATGACGCTGATCATCCGTCACACCAGATCTCGAAGCGTCGAGATGGCGGCAAGCACGCGAGGAAAACGAGTGGTGCCGTTAAGGAAGGACCAATGGACCGGCATGTGAAAAGGCTGAAGAACTGAACCTACCTCTAGGTACCTACCTATGTATTATGTACCCTGAGACTCCCCTCAGTTCCAAGTTGGCTGTCCTCTCCATCCATCCATCCATCCATCCATCCATCCATCCATCCCACCACACTCCCCTGCCAGGGGGGTGGCGCATGTGATTCTCTTCCAACTTGGAAGAAACTGCAATTGCCACCTACCAGCCGGGCACCTCCTCCTTCTTCGTCTTCGGCTTCACAATAACCATATCATCCCCATGCTTGTCGAATAATGCAAGACGTTCTCGTGAGGAATGGAACCATGCATTTCTTATTCATCAGGCACCAATATCTCTCGGTCTTCGCAGTCATGTCCTTGAGTTTCGGTAGCAAGACCGCTGGATGATCGTAAATGAATACTAGAATCACTTTTCAAAGATATTGCTTCCATGAAACCGTGCCCATACTTATGGTCGAGCCTCTCGCAATTCCGAGCCCTGCCCCAAGTAGCCACAAACACCAATAACACAACGGGTGAGTGAGCGCCATCGTTTGGTCGTGGGTGAATCATTTGGTAGTGGTGTCTGTCGTGTTTGAACATGCGATACTCTGCCTTCAAGTTATCTTATTCCTTTCCTTCGTTTACGGCACACCACAACATCGAATGCCCACCTAGGTGTACGCGACTGACCAGATCTAGTAGGGTTCTAGGATTTTCACCCAGAGAATCGTATCTACACCGCCCTGCTAGAGTGTAGCACGAATCGACCGCTGGTGATTCTGGAATAACGGTCTCAATGAACATTAGCGTCCCGATGGATATCGCGACCCGACAGATGTCGATCGCAAATTTCGACCCAAGCCCCGCAAGTGGCGTCGAGATTTTGGGGATCGCTACTGCGACGTGCCTCCTCGCATTCTTTCTTTGCATTATACTCTGTACGGGTCTGCGGATATCGTGCTATTCGTGGTATACCTCAGCTTCAGAATCATATATCGGCGATGCGCCCAGTATTATGAAGATGTCCGGGAAGAGAGATGAGTCGCAACGACCAATTTCCAAATGGACCGCCACTTTTCTTGGTCGTTCACGAACCAGTCATGACGGACAACAACATAATTCTCAAACACCGTGTTTCGCAAGACCGGGCTGCATTGCTCGAATGAAAATAATGAGGAGAAACAACGCTGTCCCAGAACGATACTACTATACTCAGATCCCTCCTAGATGCAAGCCGCTGCCACGTAAGCCATTGCTAATACCAAACTCCGTAATAAGCTCTATCAAACGGAAAGATACGACTTTGGACATGGAAGAAGGTTTGTACTTCAATTATGACACCGCCGCTGCTGTCCCTAACGGTCTTGACGACTTTACCCATCCCAATGGAATGGCCACATATAGGGAGTCAAAGGCGAAGAACGGAGACCATTCCGGCATATCTTTTTTACACTGCCGCACCACGTCTCTGTGACAGGTCGACGCGGGCTTTGTCAACCGGGGACAGTGGGATGGACGAGAAGGACGTGTGGGATGGTTGTGAAATGGTGTTGGGGCACAAGCGTATTTGCGCCTTCATCAGAGCTACCGGAATTCTTGAGGAAGGGGAAAAGGCGTGATCGCGCGCACGGGGAATCCTCAGCATTAGCTGGTTACCTTAGTATATTGGGCAGAAGTGATGCCGAACCGCGCTGCTTACGCGAGGGAGGTCAAGAATGGCTTTCATTGATTGGCTGCTCTGACTACGCTATAGTCGCGTATAGTGCATCCACATGCGAATTAGGGGAAGAGAAAATAGACGGTTAAGAGCATGATGTCGAGTGCTATATGCCTCTTGACGCAATTAAGGCATGAACACACCACTTATGCTGGTTCGCACTCGAAGTGTGGTCGAAATCTTCGGGGATATGGCTGCACCTGTTTTCATATTCTGCCGTAAATGGATCCCATCGCGTCCGTGCCGGTCTTGAAATAGGCCTGTCTTATCTATTGATTATGAATGCTGCTGCTGTTGTACAAATGTACATAAAAGATGTTGTTTGCTTTTGTTTCAACGCTCGCTCTAGCTGGTTACTCCCCAAGTCTATTTGTGCGCCAAGTTGTATAAGACCGAATTTCGTATCCTGCTATCTCTTTCTTCCGACACGGAATCTGCCGGAGCTAATTTCACATGCTTTCGATTGTCTTCTTGTCCCTGAGAGCGCGTGATGACGGACCTGGTAACTCGGGTGGTTGATGGGTCGTTTAGTATAGCCGGTGGGGAGAGTTTGACAGGAACCGGCGTGTGTGCGGATAGTTGCTCGAGAAAACCGCAAACAAAAGATCTATGCCGCCTTCTTGAGGTCCCGCGATGCTTGCTTCAAGCTCCAGTTGCACTCCTCGTATGCGCGACCGGCACCGAAGCCGACGCCCACAAAGGCAGGCCATGCGCGCCGCCGGAACAGCAGTACGGAGAAAACGACGCCAAACCCGAGACCGAGAGTCGATTTGATGAGCATGTTCGAGACGCAGCGGTCCCACTAGCAGGATAACAGTCATTAGCCTCGGGTTCGGTGGTGACGCTCGTTCAGCTTGGGGTTGTTGATGCGGTAATTAAACTTTTGCGATGCGGTTTAAACCCTCCCTTCGTCCTCTTCCATCGGTGTCTGTCGTGAATGCCTAGTGTGTGATGATCCGGTTTTAACCATGGCTTATGATATCTGGGCCTACCTTTTCGTTCAGAAGCGCCTCGCTCACGGGCCGGGAGACTGCGCTCGAGGGGGCGGGAGTCGTCGTCTCGGGCATTTTCGCGAGCTGTGTGGAAGCGAAGTGCGACGTCAGAGAATTGAGCCAATTGAGTTTATAGTAGCGTCTGGCCGGGTTGCGCGTACCTGAGGGGTGTCGATTGAGCTGGGTGGATGTCGGTGGTGGCTGTGGGAGGTTTTCTAACGGCTCGTGGATGGTGACGTTTCGGCTGGCACGAGCATCGATGATGAAGTCGGAATCCAACGAAATGTTAACGGAGCTCATGCAAGCTCGAGCCTCAATCAAGCCTGGCTGCTGGGGCTCGGCTCGGCTTGGCTTGGCTTGCGCGATCTGAAAGGCGGTGGGAGGTTGTACCTTTGTACACGGGGCGCTATCTTATCGCTGGCCTAGCGCCTAGCGCCAGCCGGCAGTATATTTTTGGGACATGGAGGGGAGCTGGAGCTTTGCAACGCCCGAAAAAATCCAGCTTTACTGTAGGCCGGTTGCTTCTGCGATGCCAATTCGCTACGGGCTTCGCAATGGAAGCTATGGAGGTGGACGAAAGTGGTCCAGTAAGCTACTCTCCCTACTCGATCATTCACATGTGCTTTTGAACCTTTCGATGTCGAAAACATGCTAACCAATATCCCATAGTCCCATCAATTGGCACTTATACGGGCTGTTAGGACCCTCGACGAGGACAGCGCCCTGGCCTTACCGGAAAAGGTCCATAAGCTCTGGCTTCTGCTTACGGCGGTTAAACATACTCGATTACATGGTGTCGAAGAGAGTATACTACGATGGCTGCTCAAGCAGATGGGCGGCACCACCGACAGCGCCGAGCATGTCCGCCGATACCCCCTCACCTGGACGATTCTCGGCCACGTTTTCCCCAAGATTCCCGCGCAAGCGCTAGGTAGATCACTAGCATACTTCCGATTCGTATCGGTCCTCAACAAGACCCTCGGAGATATCACCACACAAGAGACTCAGGCCAGCATACCTAGGACCGACGAAGGCACTACAGCGGCGAAGAAGAGGAAGAGAGGGGCAGACTGGCCTGCCACACTTGCAGAGCTCCGTACCTCTCTAGGATGTCTTAGGACGGCCTCAGAGATCTTCGATGCCTTAGCCATTTTGCTAGAGCAAGGCGCTGCGCAGTCCGGGCAGGTTACGACTGAGAAAAGAGTTGGCGCCGAGCACGTCAAATCTCTTTTTTCATCCTCTAGCAATGAGACTAGAGATATAACAGCAAGGTTGTTATTGGTATGCGACGACTCTCTCTCTCTTGCTGATGGGGAGTTCGTAAAAGGCCAACAGTCCTGGATTGACACCTTGACCGCCATCTGGAACCTACGGCTCCACAGCAAGGAAGACAGCCTCGAATTCGCTAGATACATTTACGAGCGAGCCTCTCTCACACTGGCTAAATTCGAAGACGACCATTCTGCGCAACCTCCAAACCACATTTACAATACTTGCCGCGAGATATGGATCCCTCAGCTTCGAAGGTTCTTGAGCGCGTACTTCTTTCGACCTGCAAGGCAGCGCTTCACTCAGGACAAGAATATAGATATGTTGAAGTTGGCCTTACAAATTGCGCAAAAGGACGTTGTTGCATCAGCTACAGTCATGTGGAGTATAGCGGCTAGAACGCCCCGAGACACTAGTGATCCCAAGTCCAAGATCGAGCACAATGCATGGACTGAGAGCATCTTTCAAGTAGTGGTGGAAGGCCTGCAACCTCTGGCCCGGCGACGGAAGAATGAGGTGCTTTCTCGACTACTAGATATTGCTTTGCAGACCCGATCAATTCCCGATACCGAAACGCTTCGCGTACTATACCAACAACATGCCCTTGATGGAGTTGAAACAAATTGGGAGTTGTTGTCAAAGATCCTCGCCTGTGATGCGGACGTATTTCTTGTTGCTCAAGACCCAGGGACCATTTTCGACAACGTTAGCAGCGTCTCGAATAGTGATACTAAGACAAAGGACGATGTTGTATCTAATGTAGTTCTTCCTCTACAAGACGCATATTCCAATGCACGAGACCTGGCAGGATTTGTTATGCGATGGTTTCGAGGTCTGTGTGCCGCTGAATCTGTAGAGCAATCTATATGGTTTGATCAGAGAATTCGACAGCATTTGGCAACTATTCTGCAAACCGCTCTCTCAAGTCCCCAGCTTTTACGGCTATTCGAAGATTTAGAGTCGATACCTAGCAAAGCGGGAGAGCTTCTGGTTGTTCTTGATGGTATTTGTGCCGGGCTTGCCGACGAAAATACGATCGCACATGTTAGCTCCAAGATAATATCTATCATGGATCGGGAGTGGGGAGATATTTGTCCAGATATCCTCGCGTTGAGATGGCGCGTTCTTGGCTGCCTGGCCACGTGGGAAACGTCAGATGAGTGTAAAAAGCTTTGGAAAAAGGTCAAGTCCGACATGAAGCCGATTCTCAAGAAGAACTCCTTAACCGCCGCCGAGACACTGGAAGCATTCTCCTGTTGCTACAAGCTCTCTCTTTCCAACCACATTGGTGGTAAATACGAAGAAGATCTCACCAAGCTGATTTGTACAATGCTGGGACGGCTGGTTTCATCAATCAAAAGCGAGGCTGATCTCCAATTACTCAGACCATACATGGATCTGGTGTTCACCCACCTCCCTAGACTTAGTGAGCAACCAAAACAGGAAGTCAACACCTTAACTGACCAGATCGTCAAATTATTTTGGCGTGTTAGCTACAAGCTCCCATCATTGCCAAATGAACAACGTCTCCAGTACGTGCGGCCGTTAATCCACAATTATGATGTGGCGGATGAGGAGCCGATGGTCGATGCCTTAATGGCGCCATTTTTGGACACTCTTGATAATTCAGAAAACCAATGCGGATGGACACAACCGTATAGTCTCAACTTGCTATTGATACTGCTTGAATTTCCAGTTGAAAGCTGGACGAGAGGCCGTCGGAAGCGCATGATGGCTTCATGGAAAAAACATAAATCTGTGATTAGCTCTTACGCGGCTAAGAACCTGGAATATGCTTTCGCCGTTATACGGTTACTCGCGAAGATCATGCAGCAGCCAACTTTTTATGAAGTATGTCTCAGCTGTTGTCATTCTATACATACTACTCGCTTTCGCTTTGTCATTGATATTATGGTACTCTTGCTAACGCTTCGAGCAGGATATGGAATTCACCGATCTAGTTGATATCTGCTCTGGTCTGATAACTGGCGATACTAATCTCCTATCCTTGGCTGAGAGACTTGTTGACACTACAATTAGGTAAATGGCTTCATTCTAGCACGTCCTCTTTTCAAATACTAACTATGAATTAGACAAGTTCTTGCGAATATGAACGAATTGACGCAGTCTTACTTGCTCAACGCGTCTCAGTACGCCAAGGACCTCAAGCTCGGGAAGGACTCGGTAGCTTACACTCAAATCCTTCTCTTGAAGAGCTTCGCTGCAGCACTTCATGATCATAGATCTTCCTATGAATCTTTGCAGCGTCTTGGTGTAGATCCCAATGCGTTTGGCAAAAAGCTTGCTAAATTAGTCGAACAGACACTAGGCGGTTTTGCGTCAGATGGTAACGGATCTTCAGTGGCTTCGCTTACTGACGAGAGACTCCGGTTTCTATCGGTCGTCCTAGATGCAGCACAAGTTATTGGGAACGACGCCGCCTCTCAAATACGGATGGAACTGTCGGGTGACACTCTCACTCGATTAGAGAGGGTTGGTGATACCACGATGCTTAGAAATCCGGCAACTGTGTGGAAGCTGAGGTCATTCCTCATAAAACAAAGTCCAGATCGCCACTCTGCGGAATCCTTTAGCGCAGTTTTGGATGAAGGTGTTGATGGTATCGAAGAGGAGATGATATATAGCTTCGTAGACGCCTATGTGCAGGGAAAGACCCAGTCTGTCCAAGATCAGTTGCTTGGCGAGTTAATGGCCCGTGACAAACTGACTGAGGGTTCTATCGGATCTTTACTGGCTGCTCGGAGACTACTTGAGCTCTACCAAGGTAAGTCGAATACCAATCCATGGCCACACAAAACGGCTTCTAATATAAGCCTGAAGGACCGAATGTCGGTGATAAACTCGTTAGCACACATGAGGCTCTAGACCTCGCCAAAGTGCATGAACATTTTACTTCGCATCTCAGTCGTACCGAATCCCTCCCTCACTTCAAGCAGATATCAGAGACGATGTTATTCCTACTTGACAAACACGCCAGCTCAATGACGCAGTATAACATCGAAGCGACATTAACAGCCGTAGTCGCAGTATGTTCTGCGCGTGGACCCAAGATCCAAGGACCCAAAGCAGCGGGCGAAATATTCGCGGCTCTGTTCAAGCTCGTAGCGCTCATCATCAAACGGCACCGTCTGCGCCTCAGCGGACACTTCCACATTCTACTCAAGACGCTCCGCGCGCTCCTGGCCGTCCTCCTCGCGGACCCTAGTCCCTCGATATCGCGTCGTCAATCCGCGCGGTCCCGCCATCCGCCCTGGCTACTCACACGCCTCCAGCCACGTCATGCGGAACGGTTCGCCCGACTGCTGACGCTGGTGTGTGAGCCGAGCGCCGCCTCTGTCGCACGGTCTCGCTCCCGCTCCGAATTGGACTCGGCCACAGATGTTGCGAAGCGCGCCGCAGGGCAGCACATGTATCTCATCCTCGAGGCGTACGTCAAGCTGCAGCTCGAGGTCGAGGTGTCGCGGGAGATGCGCAAGGCGCTCGAGGTGGGCGTCTTCTCCATCCTTGATATCACGAGCGAGGGCTGCAGAAAGGTGCTCAACGAGAGTCTGGACGCGGGCGGACGTGCCGTTTTCAGGGCGTTGTTTGCGGAGTACCGCAAGTTTGGGAAGTGGAAGGGTGTTTAAACTTGGTCTTTGGGTTTGTGAAGGGTTATATATAAACAAGAATTGTGAATTGCCAATTAAGTATATTGTGTATATACAGTGCACCAAGTGCGACCAACATTGATAAACGCTTCTGTGCTGAGGCGTCACGATAGTTAGTAGATACCCTACTTCACGCCACTTTACCGAGTTCCACGTCGAGGTGTATAATTAAGCAAATCTTCGAAGGTGGTAGCTAACGCTCCGAGATTGCCAATGCCTAAAAGATGCCGTAGAAATTTACATCGTACTCAAACACAACACAACGCTTGAAACCGCCCAAATCACCTCTTCTTAGACTTACTCCCCTCCCCCCTCTCAGCGCCCTTGTGCTCCCTGCGCCAATTCTCGACAAACTCGTCCATGTCGACGTGCACGCGCAAGCCCTTCTCGCACATGATCGCGTAGACGCTCTTGAGCTCGGTGGAGTCCATCTCTCGGACGAGGGTGCCGAAGGCCTCCATGAAGACGTCCTTGGACCAGGGACAGGCCTGGAGGGCGCGGTAGAAGACGGCCTTGGCGAAGCGGGCGCGCAGCTCCCCGCGCGCGTGGCAGAAGCGGACGTAGGCGACCCAGAGCCCGACGTGGTGCGCGCAGGCGTCGGAGGACAGCGCGCGCTCGAAGGCCGCGCGCGCAGAGTGCGCGTTGCCTGTGCGCAGCTCGTACGATATGGCGAAGACGTGGCTGCTGAGCGACGCGTTGGCGCGCGTCAGCGCGTGGTCTTGCAGGAGGGACTGCACGCGGTCGTTGATGCTCAGGCGCTCTTCGCGCCACGCGAGAAGGGAGAGAAAGATGGTGTTGGAGGGAAAGTACGAAAGGTACTGTGTTAGTTGCTCGCGGAGGAGACCCGGACGGAAGGGTCTGTGGTGTGGGTTTTCGTTAGTTCTGTTGCTCATTACGGTGGGAGGGGAGAAAGGGAATAGGAGGAAGAAAACTCACCCGTGGCTGGCGTGGTAGTAAAGCAGGCGGGCAGAAAACTGGAGGAACTTCTCGTGGCAAGGGCTGTGTTGCTGATCGCGCGAGACGAGGTCCTCGGAGCATTGAGTAATTCTTATGATCGCGGACCAAATATCGCCCTGTTCCCGAGAACTAGTTTCCTTTCCGCTCCGTTGGGTCAGGTAGTCGAGCAGCACCAATCCCTCTCCGTATATGACCGCTTGGGGGATGTCTCCCGAAGAGATCTTGTAGTCACGATTCGTCACTAGGAACTGTTTCGCCTTCAGGATCTGAGATGGAGTAGCTTCTGTGGAATTGGGGGCTTCTGCGTTGTCCGATTTTGACCCTTCTTCTACTGACCGACACAGCTGTAAGACAGCTCTCGCGAGACCTCCGTCATCAAGCTCTAACCATGCTGCCCCGATGTGCAGACGAACTCGGTCGTAAGCCGGGATAGATGATAAGCCGAGTGCTGCCGATAGAACGTTGCGAGCTGCGACTTTATTCTGTCGCCCATGTTCGAGAATGGAATAGCCTAGGTATAGATCCACGTTAAAGGGATCTTGTTTTAGGAGTGCTTTGGCACCTTTCTTCTCGTTTCCAGGCTCGTTTATGGATTCAAATGCCAGAGCATAGGGACCGAGTTCCCTAATTCCCACCACTCGAGTCAGTTGCTTCAGCGTGGTCGCTACCCATTGATAAGTCTCAGATGGTACTTTGTCATGAACCTGCTCGAAATATCTGAACCACTTCGTAGAAGGGAACAAAACATCGGGAGTGAGAGACATATGCTTTATTTCGTGGGAGAACTCGGGTAGTTTGTTTTGTTGGTCTTCGGGCCAATCTACATTATTCCTGGACGGGAGGTGCGCGAACGGAACGCCTTGTGCACTGCGAATAAGAAAGGAGTGGTTCATATCGACCATACTACCATATCGTAAACTTGATGGAAGGCGACAGAATATTAGAAATGCGTCTAGTAGCTGCGGCTGAAGGTGCGGGACAATCTCTGTCGGGAAATATAGTAGTATATCCTGGAAGTCGGTAAACATGACAACTCGAAATGGGTCGTCTTCAGCCCCCTCATCCAACGTTCGAGCAGGTATTGTAGCATTCTGAGCTCTATAGTGTTCGACGGTTTGCCACGCTTTGTATCCATCACGAGTAGTAGGCGGAGCCGGTGGGTTTGATGCTCTGGGATCAGGAGGGTCTTGAGCAGCGGCATCTGTCACAAAGGTGACCCATCCTCGCCAGTTATCTTCGCCGAGCCGCGGTATCTCGCTCTCCCAGTAGTCCTGGAAGCTAGAAGGGATATTCAGTTCTGTTTGCGGTAGTGTGGAAGGTCGTGCAAGGTTCAGTTCCAGACTAGCCTGCCATGCTGCCGAGGCCAGTTCTGCAAAGCCAGCGTCTGCTAGGAAGCGTGTTAAACGTAGGAAAACGTATATTATCTGGCCTGAACACTTGATTTGGTTTTCAATAGTAGAGAGATTGAGAAGCTCCTTTCGTAAAGATTGCAATTTCTCGGTGTAAAGCTGTTTAATCTCATCATAACGGCAGGCTGGAAGTGTGGTCTGCAGGAAAGAAATGTACAACTTCCAAAGCTCGAAGCTGTTAGGATATTTCTGCATCGTCTCTGCCAACCTCTTTAACGCCGCTTTGAACTCCCATACCTTAAGACCTTCCTTTATTATTTTAAGATTCAGTCTCTCGCGATGCCCGTCGTCGTCGCCGCCGTGCGACAGGGCCTGCTCAAGGAGGGACAGCTTGATATCCGCGAAACTTTTTATCTCGGCCGTAGTTGGAGCACGAGAGCCGCTCTGCAGATCGAGCAAAGTGTTCTGGTGATCAACCAGCTCAAGCCAGGAGTCAACATCTTCTGGATGTTCACGCACCTTTCTTGAAAGCTCGATCGATCGCATGGCTATCGGGTCGCTCATGCTTCTATTTAACACGTCCTCGGACGCATCGCTCTCATTCTCCTCATCGCTGTCGGAATGCACATGCCTCTTGCTCCTTCCATGAATGGACCTATAAGATGGACCCTCCTCGCCAGACGACTCTTCAGGGGCGCTGCCATCTCGCTTGCGTTTTCTGGACGTGTTGAACAATATATGATCATCCGTGGCAGCACCGGCCTCGGATATCCCACGCCGAATCCGGATAGGTCGTGAATCTGGGCGGAAGCCTCTCGCTAGGAGATTCTTCTTATCACTACTGAGCAAGGAGCCGGTTTCATGATAGTTACGCATGGAGAACTCTTGTCGGCTGCCGATCCTCTCAATTTTCATGAAGCCATCAGTTGCCAAGATGCGGCCACTGCCGATGCGCCTGTATTGGGGAATACGACTGCGATCATTACTCCCGTATCGTACAATGAGGCTGTCGCCTCGCTTATCCAGGCAATACAAAGCATTTCCATCTAATTCCCGTTCAGTCGGTCTCTGCAGAGTCCGGGGTTGGCGAGAGGCCGGCTTAGGCGCTGCATGTTCTTCAACTGCGGGATGACGGCGAGCCTGCGAGTCACTGCGAGTTGACTGATCAGCAGCTGTCTGTGCAGCAGGTGGTGTGACATCCGGGGTCTTCGGCTTGAAGGATGCAAATTTGGGCACAGTTGATTTCCTCCCCTTCTCATGAGGCAATGACATGGTGGGCCACAAAACTCATTTTCCTATGTGTCGAGAAAGGGTTCGTCTCTCGACAAATGAGGTGGCCGTTTGATTGATAAGGCGATCCTACAACATTGATCTATCTGTACGTATACGGATAGAGGTAGCTGACATGGTGGCAGTTGAGGCTAGCAGCGCCGGGCTACTAGGTATGTAGGTCGGGTGTGTCTACTGGGCCGATGTGTTGTACTTACATGTATTTACAGGGGTTATCAGCTAGCCGGGGATTAGTCCGATTGGGACCACATCAGGTGCTACCTAAGGCTCATCGATCTATGTACAGTACCTTTCGAACATCGATATGGTATTGACTCAAGCGTAAAAGCGGGTTTTGAGGAAAAAGGACGAACAAAACATTCTCCAATTTTGACAACACCCTCAACGCCTGCAGGATGTATTTGTTCATCTTGTTGCACCCTCACGCAGCAATGCTTATTTCCATCGCAGACTCATGGGGTAGGTACACTACCTAGACTAACCTAGGTAGGTTAGGTTGTGTATCTAGCCGAGTCGTGGGGGGGTGGGCCCCTCGACAAGGTTGGCGAATGAGTGAATGGAGGAGAAAGCCGCTGGACCCCTACACGTGCTATCTCCGGCCAGATCCAGCCACCTACGTTTCGCGTGACACACCCCTGGGCCTGGCCTGGGCACTACAGTACCTAGGTAGGTACCTAACTGTGTACATACCTACGTAAGCATGTACCTCGGGTCAGGACTGAGACTCGAGGGTTCTCCAGCGTGGTTCTACAGCATGCACGTGCAGATCTTAGAATGAGATGTAGTAATGGGCGATGTCGCACCAGATGACCCTGCTTTAGGTATTGTACTACCACTACCTACACTACACTTACAGTATGCGCAAGTACTTGGTGATAGAGGGTGGGTGATGCAGATCCTCTACCTACCATAACGTTAGTACCTGGTTGGGTTCCTATGTAGGTAGTACAGTAGGGTCCTAGGGTCCCAGGGTCCTCGGGCGTTGCTGCAACACGCGCAGGGTGCACTTGACAAACGCCATCGCTGTCATGCCGTTGCACGTCGCCGCATCAAAGTCACTACGATACACTCACTGCCTCTGTCTCTCTCTCTGCCTCTCTCCCTGTCTCTCGCTTACTCAGATCTCCGAGCTTACCTACTGTAGGCAGTAGTAGTAGACTCCCGTTATGGATGTGGCCGACGACAGAGCTGGAGACGGCTCCGTCTCGCCGAATGCCCGCCGGAAGCACCAGCGGACTACGAGGCGCAACAGCATGTCCGACCCCCCGGACGAGAACACCTCGCTGCTGCGACCCTCCCGCTCCCGCATGCGCATACAGAACCCCGTCGACACGCCCTCCCGCCCCGGCCACCTCTCGCGAAACCACACCTTCCATGGTCCGTCTGCCTCGTCCCCCATACTCCCCTCTCACCATCTCCCACCACGCCAGCTCCTGACTCTCCTCACAGATGCTTCCTCCTACTACAGCTCCACCAGACACCACAGTCGGCATGGGTCTTGGAGCCACCGCTTAGTGCAGGCCCTCACAGACCGCCAGGACCCCATGGCCGAGTCCAAATACTCCATCGCCTCAGATGAGCGCATCTGGTACGACCAGTTCACCTGCACTGACTGGGTCCATGATGGCATTGCCGACGCCTATCGAGCGAAACAGCTTCGGAGTCGTAAAGACTGGCGGGGCAGGCTGGCTGTGTTGTTCGACGGCGCCCAGGGCTGGATACTCAGCGCTGTCGTCGGTATCTTGGTGGCCATGCTAGCCTATTGCATCAACGTGGCCGAGACGACACTATTTGACTACAAGGATGGGTACTGTACGAGAGCGTGGCATCTGAGGGAGAAGGTGAGTCGTCTCACTGCCCCCTTAGGGACCTTTCTCTTTTTCCTTTCTCTTTTTTTTTTTCCTTTTCTGCCACAAGATACTAAATGAGCATTGCTACAGTTGTGTTGTCCTCACGGATTATGTACGGACTGGCGGTCTTGGTCCGAGGTACTCGGTGGCTTCCCCTTTGGAGAGAAATGGACGCAGTTTACCATTTACGTTCTTGCCGTCGTCGCTTTTTCTGTCTTGTCTTGTCTCTTGACTTTGACGACCAAGACCATCGTTCCCTCTGCCTACCGAATGTCAACGCTTGACGAGAATCTGGCCGCTGAGCATTCACGGATGCCCGACGAGGTCGACAATGAGGGGGGCAGTGACTCGGTAAGCCCTACACAGCCTCATCAAGACGATCTGTTACCTCCTCCCATGGTGTACTATTCAGCCGCAGGCAGCGGGGTTGCCGAGGTTCGGGTTATTCTCAGTGGTTTCGTCCTTCACGGGTTCCTCGGGCTGAAGACCCTTGTCATTAAATCAGTCAGTCTCATCATCAGTGTTGCGTCGGGCCTCAGCCTCGGAAAAGAAGGCCCATACGTCCATATTGCGACGTGTATTGGTAACATTTGTTGTCGAATGTTCGGCAAATATGACCAGAACGATGCGAAGAGACGAGAGGTTCTTTCGGCGGCGGCGGCAGCTGGCGTTGTAGTCGCGTTTGGTGCTCCTATCGGGGGCGTGCTCTTTGGATTAGAGGAGGTTGCCTACTTCTTCCCTGCCAAGACCCTGTTTCGAACCTTCTTTTGCTGCATCGTTGCGGCTTTATCCCTCAAGTTTCTCAACCCTTACGGTACACATAAGATTGTTCTATTTGAAGTCCGATATAAGATTGATTGGGAGTGGTTTGAACTGGCCGGTTTCATTCTCGTCGGGGTTCTAGGTGGTGCTGCTGGCGCCTTGTTCATCAAGGCGTCCCGTCGTTGGGCACTAAGCTTCCGAAAGATATCGGTAATCAAGAAATACCCCCTCTTCGAGGTTGTTCTGGTGGCGTTGGTAACTGGGCTCATTGGTTATTGGAATATCTTAACCAAACTGCCCGTTGCAAAGCTTCTACTCAATCTTGCCGCTCCTTGCGATGATGATGAAAGGGACGATGAACTAGGACTCTGTGTGTCGAGCATTGATGATATACCGGGCATAATTGCCACGCTTCTCGCAGCATTCGTCATCAAGGGATTCCTGACTACCATTACTTTCGGCATCAAAGTGCCTGCTGGAATATACGTCCCTTCCATGGTGGTTGGGGGCCTTATGGGCCGCATCGTCGGCCATCTTGTTCAATGGACCGTCCTTCGCTTTCCGCATTGGACGATATGGGGTACCTGTCCGTTGGTACAACAGTCTACATGTGTTCAGCCAGGAGTCTACGCCCTTATTGCTGCTGGATCGACCATGTGTGGTGTAACGCGATTATCGGTTACTCTCGCCGTCATCCTATTTGAGCTCACTGGAAGTCTTGACTACGTGCTGCCTTTTTCCCTAGCGATCCTGGTTGCCAAATGGACAGCGGATGCTCTGGAGCCACTAAGCATTTACGATCTCTTGACCATGATGAACTCTTACCCGTATCTAGACAACAAGCATAAACCCATATTTACCGGCGAACTAGCAGATATCGTGCCCCGAGTTCGCCGTGAGCGAGTCATCGATATTACCAATTCGCCCCTCGTGCCAGCCACAAGCTTGAGGGCCAAGCTGGAATTACTCCACAGGGCTGGAGAGCTTGATGGCGGACTTGCTATACTTAGAGATGACATTCTAGTTGGCCTGATTCCAGCCCCAGATCTTGAATATGGCTTAGATAATCTAGAAGACGAGAGTTCGGATCTCTGTCTGATGGCAGATATTCCGAGCATAGACGACGACGACGATGACGCCAATCCGGACCCCACAAATTTCACACAATACATTGACCCAGCCCCGGTGGCATTAGATATAAGGTCTCCGCTAGAACTGGTCCACGAATGTTTTGCCAAGCTTGGTCTTCGCTATATATGCGTTCTCAGGAACGGACGCTACGCAGGCATGGTAAGCTCAACCCTGCTCCGTAATAAGATGATGCTAAGGTCTAACCGTTGTCCAGGCACACAAGAAGCGATTCGTGAAGTACGTGCGTGAGCTTGAGGAGGAAGAACATAGATCATAAGACAGCAGCGTATACCAAGCGTAACTTCCACGTCGAACCTTTTTTTTTCATGATTTATATCGCTGTTTTACGACAGGCTGCCGTGGGCGGCTCAAGTCTCTGCATACTGGTGTTGGGGCATTGCATGGCCTGGATCAGGGAGGACCGTTTTTGTTTCAAAGCATCGCGATGGACTACTGAAGGTACTGGGCTAGATATCGGTTTATATACCAGTACATAATCATGAGACTATTTTCAAACACTTTTGAAACTAAACAGCTACTAGCAGGACTTTTCTGTAACCTCGATTGTGTCTAAACGCGAGGTGTTATTCAGCTTTACCCGTCAATAATTAATCCGTTCTTGCGTGACTACTGTGAAGGAGAGACCACTTGTTGAGTCTCGATGATATATTATGCTGACCGAGATACGCGAAGTCTATTTTAATTCCCAAGCAGGCAGCATTGGGGAGTGACAGTCTAAGCTAAGAACCGTCCGGAATGTGATCTCCCAATTCATCAAGCTCATAGTGGCCTCAGATTGACCTTTTAGCTAATGAACCATGTGAACTCACGAAACATGATTGACGTCCCTGGTTTGCCTGCGCTTTACTCCATCTAACGACGCCCGTAGCATCGCAAAATCATGGATCTACATAAAATACAATTATTTATACACAAGGCGCCTAAAACTACAGCCAGCGAGAGACTGCCAACGGCAATGGGGACAAGGTCCCAGCGGAGCCAGACTACGAGGGGGACAATTTTCCACGGCCAATATCTGTCGTTGACGATTAAACCGTCCATCATCACCCATCCAAACCCAACTTCACCAGCCCTCAGGCTTCTTCTTCTTCTTCTTTTTCTTCTCCCTACCCCCCGTCTGTTGTTGTTGTTGTTGTTGTTGTTGTGGTTGTTGTTGTTGTTGTTGTTGTTGTTGTTGTTGTTGTTGTTGTTGTCTATTATCTGCGCCGAACGCCTTATCGAACCCCTTGGCAATACCCCGCGCAGCTACAGAGACGGCGTGCGCGTCGCTCGCGAACGCGGCGCCCGTACCCCGGTACACGTTCCGCGGGAACTGGTCGAGAAGCAGCAGCAGCGCGAGCGTGCCCCTCGGCGTCGGCGTCCACGTCTCGTCCAGCCGCCCCGCGCGCGCGACGGCCACGGCGTCTTGGAACCGCGCTTTTATCGCGTCGTCCAGGGACGTGGGCGTCGGGGGCGTCGGGAACGTCGCGCTCGGGGCGCCGAACCATGATCCTGGAGGCAGCGAGAACCAGAAGTCCAGGATCTCGTCGATGCGGTGGTATGAAACCCAAGAGCTACGGAAACACGGGCCCTGGGCAGGGCGGACCGTGCAACCCTAGCGAAAACGGGAGTTAGAGACAAATACATGACTCTTTACGGTCTGGCGACGGGACCATGCGTATAAGGTCTTTTCTCAAAGTAGCGGAGGTAGACACCACCGAAGTCGTTGCAATAACAAGGATAGAGAAGCGACGAGCTACCTAACCCATCAGAGCTTGAATACTCTCGGCCCCAGTATTAGTTGCTGATTGAACACGACTTGTTGGTAACAGACTATTAAGTTACCTTCTTCAATGATGCTGTGTCTCACATCGTATTTTGCTCCAGTTTAAACCCTGGGTCTCACTGTCATCGGTGTCAGCGATGGATGAGGCGTAATCTAGTTCTAGCGAAGACTGCCTACTTAAGTAGCTTAATGCATTCCAAGTATAAGCTTCATAACCTCCAGACCTTCCTAGTTATTATCTTACGACACCAACTTTTACTACCTAAACCATGTGACTATACTAAACTAAGTACAAAAGGGTATCATGACAGTCAACCTCGCCTCATGTCAAACACACTTACTTTCTCTTCTCAATCCGCAGGACAGGGCTTCATAAAGTTAGGTATCTCTCGCTCAGGGCTTTGACAGCCTCCAAATCGCCGCCTGCCCAACATATCTGTTGTAGGTTGTACGCGGCCTCCTTCGAAATATCATCGTCCCCAAAGACGCTAGGTTCGGAGCCATCGGGTATGTCGCGCAGCACGCGCTGGTAAAATTCGGCGGCCAAGTGAGGAATACCGATAGCGTGGTAGCTTCGGGCCATGTTGTAGTGCGCCTCCTGGCGATCGGCCGCATCGGGGGATGCAACTTTGAGGTCGTAGTAACGGTGAAGGAACACGAACCCTTGAATTAAGAGATACTGACGGTTCTCCGACTGCCGCTTCAGTGCATAGTGGATATAGCATTGGCCAACGCTAAGAAGGATGATCTGGTTCACGGGATCTAAGCTGTACGCCCGGAGGAAGTAATCTAAGACCAGATTAGCGTATACGTCAATAGGATAGCCCTAGGAGCTTTGCCGGTGCCGGTTCAAGAAGCTGCTCGTAGAACATTAGCTCCATGTAAGGATGGGGGCAAACTCACTCAAAGCATATGTGAAGCTGTTGGACACAAATAAGATGTGCCCATAAAGCACGAGGAGGGTAACATCTAGTTCTTTGGATGGGTAGGTTCTGCCACCATTCGCCCTGGTCTCTTCTTCTTCACTATCCTCCCCTCCTCCAGACACCAGAGCACGGTCCATAAGTTTGATCTGTCGTAGCATATACTTCTGCACTGGTCCAGAGGCGTACCACGACGCCGGAGACGGACAAAGCCTGCATAATGCAGCGAACATACGGAAGGGATCTGAGTCAAATTGTCTGTCTCTCATGAGAAACCGGGCAGCAGCTACACATGTTTCTTCATCCCGGGCACGTAATGCGCAGGCTTACTACCATGTTAGTAGGCGATAGACCAATGCCATCAGGGGAAATCTTCTTACCAGCCCACGTTACGTGAATGAGAAACATGTCTTCTCTGTTTTTGGCGAAAACCTCGGCATCTCGCGCAGATTCACAAACCTGGTAAGATTCTTGGAACCTTTCGAAGTGAGCAAGACTAATGGCGTATTCCAGGAATAGATCTAGCCATTCGCTAAAAGAAACGCCTCGGTAGCTGACGGCAGTTCGCTCGCCAAGTTGCCGTTCGGCGTTCGGCTCATATGGGTGTAGATCTATCACAAATTTAGCAGTGTCCTAGAATCCATGATTCTCTATGAGCCTTACTATGTGATAATCTCTCCTTCATCTCGATCAGGTTACGGTTGCGGGAGACATATACTTCTTTATCCTCATCGATTCCTAGATGAGTAAGGTATTTCTCCCAGGAACAGAAACCTTTGCAGGATCTGAAATCGTCAACGAGTTCCTTTGCCGCTCGCATAAAATCATCCGAAGGGCCGGTTTGGACAACATTGTCAACGGGTTCCCGAGTGTTGTGTACGGTTCTCCAAGCCAGGGTCAGTTCCTCAGCCCTGCGTCTCTCTTCTAGTGTAACCTCCTCGGTCCGACCGAACACCTTGCGTCGTGGCCGTGGCCGGCGAACCTCGCGCCCGTCACCATCGAGGGCTGAAGACTTCGACGCAAGTGTTCTGGGTGCTCTTGGTTTCAGCGGACGAGAAGGACGCTGGTTTCTCGACCGCCGTTTTCGGGCAGCAGTAGCCCCAGGTCGATTCTGAGCGTCGTCGTCACTGCCTTGGTCTATATCTTCATCGTCGTTGTCTTCTTCAGCCTCGTCGTGAGCTCGTTGTAATCTTAGGGCCTCGTTCACGAGGATGTAAGCTTCTTGCTCTTCCCTTGCTGCCTCGTACATCTTCGCTAATTCGTAACGTGCATCGATCGGTGCTTCATCGTTCGACTCGTCTGCATCAATAGCTGCGCTGAAACACTCTTCGGCCTGTCTATGATCGCCAGCGTCTAAGTAACAGCGTCCCGCCGCAAGCAGAGCAGCAGCGTCAAGAACGTCGGGAACACTTAAAAGCGGCTCGAAGAAGCGGAGTGCCATGGCCCTGAGGTCCGACTCGTACAAAGCAGAAGCTACTTCTGCTAGAAGATGTGGCTCGTTCGACAGCACCTGCATCCCATTGGGGCCATTAGGGTCAAGATGACTGATGTGACGCTAACGTCAATTAGCCGATGATACTTATATGGGATGTACCACTGACTTACTTGTGCTTCGTCTAGATCTCCTAGCTTAAGACGATAGACAGCTAATTTGGTCCGTAGGTCCAGTGGAAGACCACTTCCATAGGACGGTTCTGGATACTCCCCGTCTTGGAAACCCTCGAATCCAATTCGACGCACATTGTCAACATCCCATTCGCGATCGTCGTCTTGCCAGTCATCCCAAAAGTCTTCGCCAAAGCGGCCCATCAGCCACCTTGCCAATGATTTAAGTTCATACAGGGCATCTTTCGTGCGTTCAACATAGGCAAGCAGCCCAGTGAATATATTGATGTCTTGCCACTCAAGTGGATGTGGAAAACTGTTATCAATACCATTGGCTCGAAAATGAGTAAATGCACGACAGTACCAGTCTATAGCGCTGTCCGGCTTATAGAAACTGCGTTTTCCTGTGCTTGCTAGGAGGATAGTCATTTCAGCGTATGACCGCAGAGCATGCACGTCGTATTCGCCACCACCATGCTCAAGAAGATAGAGATAATCTTTGGCTGCGGTACGAATTTGACCTCTTTCGACGGCGATAGCAGCTCTGCCATGCCGAGCCTGCTTGTTATTGATATCCGCTCTTAGTGCTGCCGAATAGCAAACAGCAACCTGCTCTGTGAATTCAGCCGCATGCTCCGGAAGTTCATCTCGAAGCTCGACACCAATTCGGGCACAAAGAAGCCAACCATCAACATGCTTGGGTTGAAGGTGGCAAGAGAACACTCTGGCGGTAAAGCTTCCCTTAAGATCCCCTTTCTCCTGAAGGCATGAGGTGAGTAGCGACCATGCTCGATAGATCTCGGCGTTGATACGTATAGCATCTTCCACCCAGTCAATGGCTTCGTCGAGGCGGCCTTCCACATATGCGTTCGACGCCATGTTGATGCGATATTTTACATCACCAGTAGGTTCGGCGGCTTTTCTAGGGCCCCGTCTGGGGCCACGTCCCCGGTTACCTCGACCACGCCCTCGACCGCGGCGGCCCCGTTGCGGTTCATCGTCGTCTTCTTCACCATATCTAGACAATTCGTTCCGCCTATCTTCCGAGTCGCTCTCTTCGTCTGACCCATGCTGTAGGTCCAACTGCCGCTCTAGGAGAGCATCTGTGGCAGAGTCCGCAAAGTTGTTATCGATCTCCATGTCCGATGTGGGGTCAGGGTATCTTTGAGCACTTAAATTTCCACTTGAGTTGTTGGTGAAGCTCGCAGCTGTTTCATATTGGCTTAGTTGCTCTGTGGTAGCTACCATGCCGGTAAACCTAGTCAAATCAGAACTCGGTAATCTGGATAATCTAGGATCTATAAGGGCGTCCTCGGCTTTCCTTTTCTGTGTAGCAGCCATATGATTGTCCTGGGGCACGACCGGGAAGACTTCGCTAGTAGAACGTAGTTTTGGCAGGATTGAGACAAGGTTATTTCGTGCCAACCTTACTCTTCCCGAAGGATTATCCCCGACTGCGCCTGTTGGTCGGTTGGAGGGTAGCTGACTACGGTAGCCATCATCAGCAAGAAGGAGAGGATCTAGATAACTCGATGGCGGCGATGTTTGTGGGACTTGAGGCGAACGGTCAAGATCCGGGCGAGATGTGAACTGCGCCTGCTCGAACAACGGCGGACTAACTGTATTCGTGAAGCTCAGATGCATGCCTTGTTGACTCTTGCCAGAGTCAAGCGGACTAGTTTGGCCCATATTCTCGTGGTTATTTTCCTGCTGAACCTGGGAAGGACGCAATGACGGCGGCTGCGGCTGTGGCTGCCCAGATTTGAAGTGTGCCTGCAGGGCGTCAAACGTTGACGAAGTTGGACCACTCATGTTTACGAGCAGAAGAGTTCGGCTGAGTTCGTATTACCAACACTCGTTCTACTCGGGTTGAAACCTGGAAGCATTCCGGGGGCTTGGAATAAATGCGATGATTTGCTATCGCAACAGCAGCAACTTGCATCTGTCAGTGGTAATGGAGGCTCATGACAGTGAATGCCAAGCCTGGAAGTGATGCGACCGCACGCACATAGATGATCAAAATTAGCCGGAGGGTAGGTAGTATAACCGGATCGTAGAACTTCAAGGTTGTATAGTTATGGGACCATGTCTCAAGACTCTGCGACAATTAAACATCGCGCCCATTGCTGGTTTTATACCTGGTGTGATACTATTGTACAAGCATCAAAGGCAACGCTTCCAAGGTTTGAAGTCTAAAAGTTGAGACCCACCCGTACCTACCTACTTAGGTACCATACCACCTGGGCAATATATGATTAAAAAAAGGGATATGCATAAATTGAAATCGATATCGAAATACCTAGGCCCGGGCTCCGTTTATGCAGTGACGAGATCTACAAGCCCCGTCCCGCCTCGTCAACTGATCTTCGAGCAAAGCAAATACATCTTAACCATTTCAGTACTTCGAATATGTTTCCACTCTACAAGTGTCTGTCTTACTGTCACATTATGCAATTTTGCTACTACTAGTTCTTATTCTGAGTACATATATGCAGAGTAGAAATAACAACTCCCATGCCCCTTTTCTCATTGTATATATGACACGAAAACATTCATCCAAGTTTCCAAGGGCAGTGCTCGTGCGATATGGCAAGTACAGCTTGTAACACAGCACAAGAAAAAAAATGACAGGAAAACCGTGACATTGTCTTTACTCATGGAATCAATGCTCCGTAAAATGGCTCAACCGACCCAGATACATGATGTAGATAGATCTCAAAACCGGGGGCGCTACCTGCAAGCTATGTGACTATAAGGGTTAGTTTTTACAGCTTACCCTCGGCCTTTGCTTCTGCACGATGGTTAGTAACAGCTCTCGATATCATAGAAGTGCAGGGTATTGCCTACCTTTCACCTGTTCAAAAACCTTCAGCATCTTTCTGCGTGCTCCTAGAGCGTTAACACCCCGCTTCTCTAAAGCCTCGTCGTCGAGCTCAACCAGGTCGGCCCACTTCATGTCCTTCAGGTTATCAGTGTACTTGTGAAGGCGGAGACTACGCAACCAGGCAGGAATATCCTGAAGCAGAGTTGGGTCGGTGGGATCCTCAGGTGGCTTCGAGGTACCCCTACGTCCTCGAGGCGATCGCCCGCGATTCAACTCGGAATGATCTGATAGGTATCCCTCAGGGACACCTACACCAAGCTGCGCCATGTTCAAGGCTGGGAACCCACCGGTCAAAAGCGGGTTCTGGCCATCGAAGGCACTCAAGAATCCATTATTTTGCGGTGAGGCAAACGACATCTGTTGCGCAAAACCTGCTGGTTGGAGTGCGATGCCGGGCGAGTTGGGACGGGACCGATGAGCACTGAAACCGCCCATTATCTGCTGATTTTGTAGGGCTAACATCTGATCCCTATTCAGCACTTGTCCATGCTCATTAACCATTACGATGTTTGTTCCAGGAATGTTGGGCACCTGAGGACCAGCAGATACACCACCCTGGTTCTGTCCGTTTCCATCATTAGACCGAGCCCGGCGGTATTTACGAACATCATCAAGAGCGAATCGGTTGTTGACAGTGGACAATGCTGCTAATTTCATTGCCGTAGCGTTCGCAACCATGTCCGCTTGATTAGGCGCATTGCCCGGACTGAAAGTCGGGTTCATGGGCGTGTTCACCATAGATGCCCAATTCCCACTGCCAGCGCCGTATGGAGAAAGCAATGGCAATTCGGAGGCTGACCTGTCGGGTGCGTTAAGCGTTGTGCTTTGGATGTTGGAATTCGACCCGAGCTGGGGACGAGGTGACCTCAGACCTGCAGAAGGTGGTGGCTGAACAAACTGGCCCATGGGTGGCTGTCCAGAGGAAGAGGATTTGGGACGTGAAGCTCCTTGATCGTTATTGGTACCCCATGGCGAGTTCGGGTTCTGTCCACTTGCATCAATGCCTTCAGATGGCGCAGAAATTGTCGGTGCAGCTAGAGAGCCGCGAGGATCAACTGCAGCACTATTCCGGTTCGACGGGGGTTGATTGCCGGTCTTTTGGGTGAATCTAGCCTTTTCAGTAGCAATGGCAGCAGCAGCATCAGGAAACATGGAATTGATTGCAGAGGCGTCAAGACCCGAATGTCTCTTGGCAGATGGCGGTGGCTGTGTGAGAGAATTGCGTGCGGAGCCGACGTTCAATTTATTCATAGCGTCGCTCAAGCGGCTCGACATGGGATCTGTTTTGACAAGTTAGATGAATGAGGGACGCTCTCTCGAAATTATGGATCTCACCTTTGTCGAAATTAGCAGGCGATAAAACACCCGACATGGGATGATTCTTGCCCATCTGCTGAAGCACTTGGATAAAGAAGCGAATCTGCACTTGCGTGGTCTGCTTCAATAGCGCGTAAAGGGCAGCAGTTCTCTCTGCCTCGGCAAGAACTCGGAACCATTGTTCGATGGCACTCAGTTCATCCTTGAAATCCTGGTCCAAGGTCGCTGTAGCCATTTCTTCCAAGGTTCTCTCGTACTGGTCGATATCGGCAATCCATTGCTGAGTCATCTTATCTTGCGGAGAGTCGCCATCCGCAATCCCCTGGCCCTGGCCTTGTTGGCCATAGAAGTCCGAAGACGGACGGATACGGCTTGTGGCAGAAGATCCAGTAAGAGCAGCCATATCAGCAGAAGCACGCAAGTTGGAGCCGGTTCCAACAGCCCGGGATGAAGGTGGGCGAAGGGAGGACGCCGTGGTGGCTTCGGGTGTGCTGTTACGGTTCATATTGGACACTAGACGAATCCCGAACTAGAAAGGTGTGATCACTATCTAAGTATTTTGTTGAATGGTCGTGGTGAGCTGAGAGCTTCCACAACACCTTTCTCTTGCTTCTCTAAGGCAAGAGCTGGTCAAGTCCAACGTCGCTGATAACGACGCCAATGGCTTAATCAAAGACCGATGTAGATAGCCAACGAAGAATACCACGTGTGTCGGTACAAACAATCGCGTTGTTGACTAGCAGACGGATCTGAATATCCCTAGTCGAAAAGTTGTATAGCGAGGGGATGGAGTCAAGTATAAATAGAATGCGTTAACGCCTCCGTTCCTGAAGCATGCGGGCAAGGGTCCGTAAGCCCAAATGCAACGGCTTCAAGATGCAATAGTATTATCTAGTCGGAGGAAACGCAGTCCAGCAGAATAGGTGGTGCTTCGTTGGAGTATGATATACTGTATGCGCTTTCGGGATAGTCGTGAGCATAACTTGGTAAACAGAGGGATAGGACTGTCTCGAGAACTCCTGCAGTGACCTGCTGACCTCAAAGGAGTTGTCGAGAAGAGGAGGCAGGCTAAAAGGGAGATATTATCGTTAACGACGAGACATTAGATAGTTCGTAGCTAAAGAGGAGAAAGGTATGTCAGCCAAAAGAGCGAAGCTTTTTTCTTTTGTCTTCATTCTCGAGCCTCGATCCATGCAAGTCAAAGTGGGGAGATAGATATAGTGCCGAGTTGGATCATGTCTTCAAATAAGAAGTGAGACATGACGAGGCATGGCAGTACTCAATAGTTTGAGGGTGATGCGCTATTGCCAACATCATCGATCTCGGAAGCGAAGGGGAACGTGAACACCTGACAAGGCCACCTTTGTACACACTTCCAATGACAAACCAGAGAAAATAAAATTCTTTGGCCTCTTGATACCCTCTGATCGATGTTGAATACACCATGTGTATGAAATTGGGTCTAAGCATGACAAAATCAAGCCCGGTAGTTATCCTCGCACAGCTGGATTGGGCTGGGAATGGAGCAAGGCATGACCATGCTCGAACAAGCATAAAGATAGAAGTGCACATACCCAAAAATGAACGTTCAACAGACCAGTCCGTAATCCGTTTTGACTCGGCGCTAGACCGTGTGGCACGCAGATTGACGAGTACGAGCAGTGCAGCGGACAGAGCACGTCGCCGGAGAAGGAGGAAGGAGGAGGAAAGTGGAAAGTGGAGAGTGGAAAGTGAAAGTCTGCAGACCGGTGGCCTGAAGGTGAAGGAGAAGTTTAGGTGAGGTAGGCGGGTAGTGGACTGGGTAGAAGAGGACTCGAGGAAGGACACAAAGGCTGACAAGAGGGATGCGGAACAGCAGGCTATCCCTTGGCTGTCTCTTCTCACAAGAAGTCTGAGCCAAAGAAAAGTCCACACTGTACGTCAAGTGCGTTCTGGTATTGGGTACCTATATTACAAAGCAGAAGCTGGATATTTAACCGACCGAGAATGAGCCAAGCAGGTATCCAGAACCTTGGCTCAACTCGCCAAGAAGCCGGCGAACCAATAGAACCTTACGATGTTCCTAGTTCTACAATCCACACCGTGCCGCTATTACAGTATACCTGCCGTCGGCTACGATAATTTTAGATAGGGCGCGTTTAGAAGGGTCCTTAAAGCACTAAATCTGTCCGCTACGGGAGAGATCTGGGGCGGCCTAGCAAGCAGAAGTGGCATTGATCCAGGCACCGGCACCCATACGGCCGACTTGATATTAGACCTGAAGCAAGCGTGCTGAGCGGGTTTCCAAATAACAGCCCTCCTAGGTACACTACCATATATCACTTTAACGAAACCTAATGTTGCCTTGTTAGAGATTCATTGTCGAGAGCGGGTTCACTGCCACGATGTTCCGAACACCCGGATTCTGTTCAGTAGGTTAGGTTGGTTACAGCCATTCCCATGAGTGGTTTTATCCTTAGTAGTAGCAAACAGGTAAAATACCACGTACAAGCGAACCTAAAGTGTATCAGAGCTGGTGCACCGCCTCTACAGCCTGCTTACTCCCATAGGTATGTTGAGTGAGATGTGCTCACGCACTGCAGCATACCGACCATGGAACGGTCACAGCCTTGCGCGCGATCCGGACGTAAGAACAGAAATATCGTAACTCCCAACAGCAAATAGATATTCAACCAACACCAATTAAGTTTGGATTACTATACGTTGACGAGGATGTTGAAACACGCCTCGGGGCCAAACAGGGTGGATTGAATCGCCGTCTGATCTCTCCGACTGATCGCCGTGCACATCCGAACAGATCCGTTTCCAGCACTTTGAATCCCTACGGACACATTGCATCGATCCGTTACTATATATACCTAGGTATATATATATATATATCAGGAACCTGCCATTGATGATGACGGTTGGCCTCATTAAAGGTTGTAAATTGTCCCGCACCAGCCCAACAGTAACCTAAGCCAGCGTAGTAGTAGCATAGGGAATCCAGCAGTTATAACTAGTTCTTATATTGAAACGGCCGCACTAGAAAGTAGATTTCCGAATGGGCAATTGCAAGCACAATGATGAGCGCCAATGCTCTGGCATGTAGCCCAGTCTCCATGCACTCTTGCCTTGGGAAAGAAGGAAGCACGGGTGTTTGGTAATAGACGGGCTCATTTTACTCTCGGCACGAGAAGAAATCCTTCAGCAAATGGACATGGGGAAAAGTCCAGAGCTGTACACACTAATGCCGTTTGGTGATATGTTCACATGCAGGGAGGGAGGGATGGACGGGGTGGCCCTCGGTGGCGGGGACGAGAAACCTCATCACAGCATAGGATAACCGGCAAAGACGGTTGCGCGCGACGGTAGCTTCATTCTTTTTGGCTACTCAGTCGTTCGTGTTCTCCATAGACAAATGCAAGACCGTTGACTCCGTGATCATGTCCGCACGTTTTCCGAAAGTGCCCTGTTCGTCCAGCCGCAGCATCGTAACCCCAATACCGTCTAATCGACTCCTTAAACCGTCTCACGCTTGCCCTCCTTTTTCTCTTTCTGCATAGTCGTTAGTAGTGCCTCTGACGCCCCAAATAGCATCTTGTCCAATGCAACAGGATCGACATACTAGGGCGCGCATTGTTCCGTGCAGGGCATATCTGTGGTTGCGTCGGAACTTGGGGTCGGTACCGTTCAGCGACGGGTAACGGTTGGTCTTGGGCTTCTTGATACTGCGATTCAGGCTTGTTAGCCTAGCTTTCGAGGGATCCCCCTTTCCCGCTCGTGCGACCATGGAAAACTACCGGGTCGTTGTCGGTGCTTTTCATCTCGAATGGAGTGAGAACATACCCGTTCCGGTGCGCCTTCTTCGACTGGTTGTGCTGGGACGAGTTCTTGGATTCTGCAGAGCACAATCAGCATGAAGGTATGAATTCGGAGGCGTTAGAAACACGTACTCGCCATTGCAACGGTTGATGGGCTGTTATGCTTTGGGAAAGGAGAATGCCACGGTGATTAGTGTGATTGATGAGAAATGGTCGTTCGCACAAGGAGCAGTATTCCCGATTGTGGGTGCAAAAATAAGCGAAATTGGTAAACCCAAGCAAAACCAGCTTCAGGTGGGGCGCTCAATGGCAAAAACAGCACATAGCCGCGGACTGTGATCTGCTCACAGCTGCAACCGGCTGTCCACTGTAGTTTACTATTACAGATACCTAGGGTTCAACTAGGGCGGCACCAGCCCAGCTCAGCCCAACCTGCAATAATATCACCACCATAGTAGTAACAAAACGTATTAAGTAGTAGGTACCTAGTATTCTGTTATACTTGTCCTGCAGATACTTTATGTTTCTTTCTTCTTTGCCCTTTGCGCACAATGGCTTTGATGGCCTCAAGATACATGCAAATGCGAATGACATCCGACTACTCCGAAGTGCATTCAAATATAACAAACCAACCACTAACCTGTGTAAATATCTACGCAGATCTCGGCCTCGACCATGAGGCTGACACATCTCCGCCTCTAGGAGTTAAAACAACAGGACACCGGCCCCCATTCTAGTCCTTTTCTATTTGGTAGTAATTGGCAAGGTATTTTTGGCCTTGGCTGCCAGCTCAGCCGCTTTGGCCAGTTGTTCCGACCGAAGCTGGCGAAGATATCGGAACAATAGAATAAAGACAAGTTCCATCCTGTGAATGATTTTGTCAGCAAAAAACTGCCTACTATACTATCATGACGATCGTACCGTTCTTTCGTCATCATGAGAATGCCCTGCACCATAAGACCCTTCAGGATTTGCGGACCAATACCCTTAAAGAGGCCAAGAAGTCCTTCGTGTTTGATAATGAACTGCATCACCTCGACGAAACCCTTAAAGTGCTTCCCCTGGCGCTGCGGCGGAGGCTTGGACTGCAGGCCGACCTTGGCGACAATAAGGGGTTGGGTCGCAATAGTAGCCAGCGTCTTGGACATGGCACCCAGTACTGAGGTTGCAATAGTCAGCATATAGACTCCCAACAGGTTTTACGGACTCACAAAACGCCTCTCCCGGGGTTAACCGAGTCTTGCCAGGGAAAATGATGGCCTTCAAACGCTCATATGCGCCATATGTTATCGCAGGGTTGACTACCAAGACCAAGCTGGCCTTTAATCCTCTCCACAGGCCGGATGGGCCATCCTCGCCATCGATGATTTCACGAGCCGTCTCTATAAGTCCTTTTCTCTCTGCCTTGCTCTGGGTTTGTTGCCTCGTTGTCACGACGGCGACGGGAATTGTGAAGACTTGGGCAACGGCACCGGCAATGGCGCCTAGAACCAGCTCGGTCGCAGTTGATGGTGGCGTGGGAAGCTTCTTCGACTTGAAATACAGCTCCCGTACGACGGAATACCAGTAGAAATATGCAAAATTTGTCGAGGCGACTCCGATGAGCGCACCGTTCATTCCGGCGTAGAGTCCCTTAATGCCGTCCTCGGCTACCATCTTCGTGATTGCGTCCCATGTTGAGGTATAGTGTGGGTCCGAATCACCATGTGCATCTCCCGGCTTTCGCTTTACTTGGACTTGGAGGCGGGTCTTTACTCTATCGAGGGGGTATAAGTGGTCAGCGTTTACTGCGCGACAAGACCCTGGAAGCTGCGAAGACACGACGACATAGTTCGAGATCTAGACGACTCACATGTCTAAAGGATACACTAATGTATTCGCTAAGACGGCGCCAGTAGCACCGGCTACGGCAGCGCCCCATGGCGGGAGGGGTTTCGACTGAACGCCCATGTTGGATGATAGCTCTGTTGCCAGGCGATATGCAGAACAGGTATCGCAAAAGGTGGAGGAGGCAAGTGTTGGAGGCAAGTGTTGGAGGCAAGCAAGCCCAAATGTCTGCGATGGCAGTATTCGGCGTTTAACTCGCGCGACCAAGACGGAGACCAGGTAGTTTAACCGTTATGTTGACGGGCTACAGTTATAGGGACGACTACCGCAACATGGGGACTGCGACTCGGATTGCGATTGGTAGAATAAAGCGTGTTCTGGTAGACAATTGAGTCGAAGCGATGCGGAAGCGAAGAATGGAGGGCTCAGTATCCTTCTAGTCTCGTCACGGCAAGATTGGTAACATTTTCTATGTCATGATGAGATCTTGAAGCCGGGGAGGATAACCGACTCGGAGGTTTACAGTTGAGGCGCATCTGACCGAGCGAGCCTGTGAAATCATTGCGTTGAACCTCGGCCAAATTATTCGGCCACTGGGGATCTTATCGTCCGAACCGGCAGCCAGTCCCCACGCATGGTCACGTACAGTGTAATACCCACATGGTCCGTGCTAAGCTAGTAGGTACCTATGTAGGTACAGGTAGGTGGCGTCCCGGCTTAACGGACTAGGTACAGTAATACCATACCTCTATGTACTGGACATTAGGTAGTACTATACAGGTAATTGCCAAGTAAGTACCTAGGTAAGTAGGACCTTAGTAGGTATACTCGTATCTACCTGAGATCACGTAGGTGCTCTCACGTGGTTAACTGTTCAAGTATAAACTAACTTAGATACCTAGTACCTACTTACCCTGGCATCAGCCTCGACTGTATGTCTGCTCCCTTGTATAATAAGTGTCGATGAGCTCAAGATATTCAAGTTATAATAAGATCATCCCATCGCATTCCGGGCGGCGAACTGCAACATAATGCCCCAATACCATCCCTAACCTGTCACTTTAACGGCATAGGTATCCCTTCTTAAGCTACTGCGTCTCACTACTGCTCATTCAGCAACCTTGTTCATCGTGCCTGCGGTCCCGCTCAGCTGAGGGGACGGCCCATATCTTCAGATGTGTCGACACATCAATTTACTACTGTTAACTTCAGTAGTGCCCGCGAGCGCCCGCGCCACTAGCAGCTGAACTCATGACATATATCATCAGCATGGAGCCAAAAGCTCAGGTAACTAAGCTCACTCGAATATCTCACCTTACCAGATGTGCCATTTAATGACACGTCGAGTTCCAGGAGCGTGAAAGGCTGGCCTCGTCCTGTTCCGGTAAAGAGGCTCTTGACCATGCCATAGCGGCGGCAGAGCTCTACATGAAAGCTGCCAAGCAGTCAACAAACCTGATAGATAAGAAACGCATGAACAAGAAGTGTGAGGAGTTGATTCTAAAAGCTGAGACCCTGAAGAAGTCTACTAGCATGATAGATACCGCCAGCCGCATGGATAGAAAGCTTAAACTACCACGACAGACTCGCCAAATCCCTACAGCCGAGAAAAACATACTGTACCGCAACTCTCGCCTCCACGGCAATACCTTTCCTCCTTGGGAATCTGACCCCGACCCCACGTATTTCCATGGAGACGTATACAGGTAGCTTACACGTGCCCTTCATTCGTCCAAATTACTAACTAGTTGAAAGTGACCCCTCCTCGTTTACTCTATCACCCAGACAAAAGGCCATTTTCGCGGGGTGGAAACGGCCTGCGGAGCTCCTTAAGAACATGTCTAGAGATGATGCGGACTCGGACAATTGTGTCGTAGAAGCGGCAGATGACTACGACCTAGTGCAAGACATAACGACAGATTGCTCAGTGGTAGCGAGTTTGTGTGCCAGCATGAAGCACCTCCGGCCAGGCCCTACCTCTATACTCCCTGCGTTAATGTTCCCGGTTAGTTCAGATGGACAGCCGAGGATTCCTGAAAACGGCCGGTATGTTTTTCGGATGTTCTTCAACGGCTGCTTTCGCAAAGTTGTTATCGATGACCGCCTCCCAGCCTCCTCCAACGATCGTACTCTCTACGTCGTCGACCGTCAAAATCCAAGTCTGATCTGGCCCGCACTGGTCGAGAAGGCATACCTGAAAATCCGAGGTGGTTATGACTTTCCCGGCAGCAACTCCGGCACAGACCTTGGCATCTTGACAGGCTGGATACCTCAACAGTTGTTTTTGCAAAGCGACGAAGTGGATCGAAACGCTACTTGGCGGCGAATAAAAAACGCCTACGATTTTGGCGATGTTGTGATTACTCTTGGCACAGGACATCTATCGCCCGATGAAGAAGAAGCTCTCGGTTTAGCTGGAGAGCATGACTATGCGGTTCTAGATTTGTCGGAGTCTCTTGAAAATAGGAAGCTATTGGTCAAAAACCCCTGGTGCGATGGACTTGTCTGGAAAGGAGTCGGTTCAGCTTCGTCGAAGACGCTGAGCGACGCCGATGATCATCCTGTCAAGCTCAAGCCTGGTTCTTTTTGGATTAGCTTCGACGACGTGATGCAAAACTTTGAGTCGCTCTACTTGAATTGGAACCCAAGTTTATTCACTGACCGCCAGGATCATCACTTCGCATGGCAGCTTCCAGAGGCCAACATGATTGGCTCATTCGCACATAACCCCCAATACTCCATGAAGGCCGAACGGAATAGCCAGACATGGATCTTGTTAAGCCGTCACTTTCAAGACGAGGAGCTGGAAATCTCCCGAAAACCCAGTGCCACCATGGCCGCCGTGTCTAACAGGCTGGGGTTCATGAGCATATACATATTTGAGAACAACAGCAAGAGGGTACAACTAAGTGACAAACCAATTTATCGGGGTCCTTTTGTGGATTCACCCCAGACTCTCGCGCCATTTGAGGCCAAACAAGGTGTCAGCTATACCGTCGTGGTCGCGACCCAGAATATGCCCCTGCCAAACTATTCCTTCACGTTGTCGTTCTTCTCGCGCACGACTCTAGATATCGCTCCCGCACAGTACGATCTGAACCACTACACGGAGTTACACAGCAGGTGGACGCATCGGACCAGCGGCGGCAATTCCGTCTCGCCCCTTTATTTCACGAATCCGCAATTCAGCATCACCCTGCCGCGAGCCGGGCCCCTTTCGATCCTGCTGTCGACCGCCAAAGAGGACATTCCAGTGCATGTAGACCTCGTCTGGGCCAACGGCCAGCGCGTCATTGCTGTGACGGTCCGCGATCTTGTCATCACGTCGGGTGACTACCGCCGTGGCTGCGCTCTCGCGTCGACGCCCCACGTCGATGCTAGAACGTACACCATCGTGTGCTCGACGTTTGAGCCTGGCCAGATAGCTGACTTCACACTGCGCATCGGGTCCGACGTGCCATGCATAGTCACCCCTGTACCCGGTGATGCGGCGGGCCGTCTACGCACCCGGCTCTCCCCCCTCGCATTCCGTGGCGGCGAGCTGAAGATGAGGGCCTCTGTTTCTGTCGAACGACTCACGCGCGTCAGTATCGTCGTGACAAGGGGGAGTGGCTCAGGTGCAACTAGTACAGGTCGATTGCCAGGTTCAGCGGGCGCAGGTACGCCGCGCTCGCATCCGACCATCCGCGCGACCCTCGAGAGAGGTCGAGGACCTCATAAAGACGTTCTAGTCTCGACGGGAAAGGGCGAGTTCCAAGAGGTTGGGCTTGGACTGCGGACTGTAGAATGCGATATCGATCCTTTGGTCGCCCGATTACAGGGTGTCTGGCTTGTTATCGAACAGGCAGGTAGTACCTCCCTCGACAAAGGCGGCCTACGAGTTGAGTTATTTAGCGATAGGGAGGTGCTTGTTGGCGCCTGGGAAGCCGTGGATGAGTGAAGTTGGTGAGGCGAAAGTGAAATAAATCGACCATAGATGTCAATACATATGAAAAGAATTTTGGGACACTTAAATAAGTCTCGCCCACTTTTTCTTGTCTAGATACTGATAATCGTGACGCGAAGTACGGTATGCTATTCTTTAAAAATAGAAAAAGTTTTAGAAGAAATTTTGTTAGTCCAAGATCGCGTCTTAGCCGACCCAAAGCTATAAAATCGCCTATGAGCTTACTTCATGCTAGAAACCTAACTCTACCCTTTCCCCCGTTCTTGCTATGCCATGGAAAAATATATAGAGCCTTAGATCTTGCTGGGACGGACTCATCCTAGCTTCGAAAATTGCCGAGTAAGAGATTTTTATGTTTTGACAAAACTTATGTTCAACACACGGTAAACAATAAGCTATACAGTATATAAGGTGGATAGTGCCTATAGGCTACAGACTATGATCGGCGTTCTATAATCAATATAGTGTTACCGTCCTCTCAATTTTTTGCCTATGAGTTCTACTAAACATCATGATGTAGTCACAACCAAGTGTATACCTAGGTAGAGACCCATTTAGTGAAAGCCTTTTATGGACATAGAGGTAGGAGTTTAGGTGGCAAATAGTATGTATAAATAAGTACTTAGGTAAGTACCTAGGTATCTAGTATATCTCAGCGACCTAGTAACAAAGTACTCGTGACTTGGCCAAGTTCATATACCCTCAATACCCTGTAATCGACTCGCCCAGAATGGCAACGGCCGTTTAAACTTGAGTCTTGGTATAAGTAGTGACAGGAATAAGCAAAAGGGTATATTGTACTGCAAAAGACATTTTTCTCTTGGTGAACATCAATTGGCGCGTTCTCTCCTGCTAACGCAAGTAGCAAAATGCGCCATCATCTCTCGTCTCTCATCTCTCATCTCTCGTCATGCAGACTCGATAAGCTGCTTCCCGTCCCTTTTCTTATTGTAATGGCTCGTCGTCTGTTAATACCGGTGAGTAGTCATATAGCTACCCCGGTGATTATCTCGCGGCACCGGAGGGCTGGCTATATGACCCCGTTCTGTGAATAGTGAATGAAGACAACGGAAAGGCCAATGGATGTGCCGTAACATGCTCCCTTCCCCTATGATATAGCCGTTCTGCGCCTTGACGCCATGCACTCTTAAAGCTGTGGCGAATTCCACAACGTCAACACCCCAAACCTCTTACAAGCCTATATAACACCAAGTAGCATCTTCCGTTCCCATATGTACAGCTTAAATAGACTGAGAGGGCAAGGATGTCGGTCTCGCCGAGGCGTACCAATCCCGCCCCCTGTTGGCCTATCAATGAAGAGATGATAAGTAAGACCAACATAACTAAGGCCCACCGCGACGTCTTCGACCTCGATTAGGGCCATCGGGGCGTTGTGCAAGTACGTCACGCAATGCGGGGTCATCTTTGTCCTTGTCGACATGGTGGACGCGAACATGCCTTGACCATTGTCAGAAGACGGAGCACAGCCGATGGCATTGAGGGAGAGGAATACCTTTGTAGATTATCTGGCCTGGGGTATTTATGTTCCCGATCCGGGCAGAACGGACACACATACCCAGGTGAATCGTGTACGAGGCCATGTCGAATCATTTCATTTTTGCGCTTGAATCCTTTGCCACCTTCGCTGCGAGGGCACCCTTTTACTGGACAATAATGTGGTCGAGCTGATGAGTGTACATTGGCATGCGAGTTCAACAGGTACTGTGTCTGGAAAGGCTGTGCGTTACAGCCCTGGTAGGTACATATAAACTGACCAACTTGGGGGTTGGTCATACTGTCGATGCTCATCCTGTCCGCAATTCGGTCCGTGGGTGGTGTTAGAATCTGACTTATTGAAGACCGTTCTATCTTGCCCCCACTGCCACTATAATCTGGACCTGAAGGAGACTGGTGGTTATTGTTAGTGTTTGTGTATGACGGGTAGGGGCTCAAAGCAGGCAGGGTGTTAGCCGGTGATGGGATACTATTACGGTATGCTTCATTTGGCGAGATAGGTGGGGAAGCATGATTTCCTGCAATGGCTCCGATACGCCATGGCCCCGTTGGCGGAGAGTGCGGGAAGTGTGGGCTTGGACGCACAGCAAGATCTGTTGGTGAGCCATGAAGTTGTTCGGAGAACTGCGACCGTATCGACGGCAATGTCTCATGGTTTGATGAATCGGACCTAGGAGAAGCCATTTGAAGCGGGGCCAATTCACCATGGTTTCCTGGAGGTAAGCTCGTCGGCGACCTTACATTGTTTGGATGCATCAGGACTTGGCTAGGTGTATGTTGCGGTGAAGAGTACATCTCTTGTGAGCCATGCACAGGATACGGTGGTGCGAGCACTGGCCTTTTCGTATTCGTTATAGACATCTCTCTTGTTCTACCAATCGCCAAGCTTTCGACTAGCTCAACTCTTTGGGAGTTCTCTGTTTCATGGATTGGGCTCTGCAAAATTTCCACATCAGTCGTTTTTGAAACGGCTTGGGCAGCCGCAAGAGCGTTTGTTGCTAGAGATCTCAAATCAACAGGTCCTGTTACCGGCGTGGGCTCTGGTGGCGGCGGTTCAGCTACACTTTTGGCGAAATGGGATAGTGGTGGTATTGGCGACATGTCGTTGCTTCGAATTCCATCCTCCCCCTCCTCGTCTTCCGATTCACATCCACTCTGACATTCGTCTTCGGAGCCAGACAGATCAAGCGGCCGATATCCTGCCTCCTGAGAAATCTCGGGGCGCCTTCCATTATCGAGGTGCGATATTAGCACCGCATCGCCCTGACTAGGTTGAATCTTACGCCGACGATTAGAAGACTTCCCGCCAATACTAGATGAGAGACTGACTATAGGAAGAGGGATAGCCGGTGGAGAAGGCGAAGGTTTAAGTTTAGGAACACAAGGCTTCATCAAGGGACTGTTTTGTGGAAACACCTCATCCGGATCATAGATGTCGCTAGCTGGAGGGTCGTGAGCGGGTGCCGGACCAGCAGATGGAGTCATGCTTTCGGTGTTTGGCATAAACTAGCCGTTACTCACGCATTTGTCGCCTTAGTACATGGTCAGGGTGGTAAATGATCCTTGAGCAGCCGGAGAATGGCGCCGGCTACAGAAGTACGACGGCCAGGTTCAGCGCGTTTCAACAGCAATCTATTCACACCGCTGCCGCCGGCGCGAAAGCCCCTCTTCCTTCCCTTCGGAAGACTGACTGGAGCTGCTGGTTGTTCTCGAACGGTTGTTGGAAAAGAGCAAGATAATGCGGCACGCACGTCGGAAGGTTCTATATGCGGCGATAGACCCAGGTAATCAGAATCCCGAAAATATGGACGTAGCAAAAGAGCTCTTCGCCCCTTCGCTATGGGCAAGTCCACCAAGAAACACCAGTCAATCCAAAAGATCCGGGGGAAGCAGACGTAGGCCCACGGTGTATTTGTAAGTGAGTAATATTGCCGTGTGTAGGGATCCGGGAGCTCAAAATAAACGTCAAGATGGATACTGAGCCGGAAGGAAGGAAACCTCAGGATGCCTTGGAGGGGTAATTAATGGAACCGGCTGCTGCAGTGGTGATGGAATATGGGAAAGAAGCGGTAGATAGGTGGCAGCGGCAGTACCTGGAGAGATACGGAGACAAGGAAACGTGGGGATCAGGATCAGGGGACCACGATGGGATAGGTTAGCTACGGGGTAGCAGAGGTAGCTAGCTACACGTTGAAACGTATTAAGCAAGGCAGGAAAGGCAGGAAATCGGCTGCAACGTCTTGGTGCAGAATTGCCCGTCTCGACGTGAGACCCGTCTCCCAGTCGCTGGGTCACGAGCTGGGGGACCTAATAGCGAACCGAGAATGTGTCACGGTAGCAGTCGCCGAGGAGGGCTGTATATAACCCGATCCTCCCTCCCAACTTCTCCCCCGTACCTGGCAAGCCTGGTGGGATAATACTGGAATGATAATAGTAATGGGTGGGATGCTGGAGCCGCCGCTGGAGCTGCAGACCAACCGCCGCAAGGAGCAAGGTTTAGCGTCCGATAATCAATTAGAGCGGGGAAAGAGACGTGGTTTCGCGGAGGCTCTTCTCGCGTGCGCTATTTTGGTGGGACTGGCTGGGTGGGTGCTGGACGTCGTTGCAGTGAGACGGCCGTGGGCGACCTGGATTGGTGGGGGGATGGGACAGGGTTGGCACAGGATGGAGGGATGGAGGGGCCAAGGGAGAGACAACTTGATGCTGGGGCCTGTGGACGGGAGCAGACAAATTGCCAGATGCACGCCAGTGCGGGTACGTCAGGACCCAGGGCGCAAGGGCGCGAGGTGGTGAGGTGGTGAGGCACCGCTATTACCTAGGTAGCAGGTACAGTCGGTACAGCTGCAGCACCGATATGGCCGTTGGTAGTGTACGTCGTATCGTGGGCCAGGTCCAACCCGCGCGAGGGTTCCCGTGAGATCGACTCAGGTACCCCGGAAGTACCAGACCGTCGCCAGGGCAGTCAGGTAGTCATGTACCCAAGTCCAGCAGCCAACCGGCCTATTGAATCGCTGTGATCGACAGATGAACACAGGGCCCGGTCGTAGGTGACGAGTTTCCCGGGCAGGTTTTATTATAAGACCTCTCTGTTTTGCCGTGCCGTGCCGTTTTGTTTCGCCAAATCCAGGACAGGGTCGGACAAGTAATTATAGACACTTCATGTATCCAGACCCACGAAGCATTGTTCGCACTAGACGTTACGGCGTACTAGCAGGAGCAAGTAGCGAGTAAGATTACAGGACTTAGTGTTAGGTGTCTGGGGAACCGATGGAGCCGATCAGGGCGGCTGAGCCTCTTCTTGGAATGTGTACAGGTGCTTAGCTGCCTTGGTATCTACTTAGTAGACAGACAATTATGAGTGATTATCCGCTCCGGGGGCGCGGTTTCATTAGTAAACGAGGAGATAATGCCGAGTGCCCAGTTTGCTCCGAAGTCAGCAAGCGACGTGCGGCTGCAACCGAACCCTGTGGCAAAGCTGCGGGTGTATGTAACCAGAAGGGAGCCAGCATTACACATGCATCACCCAGCAACTTCAAGAGCGGCTACCCAGGAATGTACCTCAGGTAAATGACTACTTTGATGAGCCGTTTGATGTATCCGTCTTCAATGCTTCTTAATGTTGGGTGTGCCTATAGTCTTTTTGTTAAAAGGGAAAGGTAGAATAATATATGTAAGTACTTACTTTTGCTACGTAAAACCAGTGGGTAACAATGATAACCGGTAACCGAATGTTTGGAGAAAAGCCCAGCTCAATTTCTTCTTACACTAGGTAGGTAGGTCGCAGGAGGATAGATACCCAGCTAGGTAGGTAGATAGCTCTCAGCTGAGGTACGATCAGCGAGACAAAACAAGATACCATACAGGCTGGTCAATCGGCTTCAAATGAAAAGCCCGTTAGGGCAAGCAGGTGAGAGGTTTGGCGTTTCTTGAGAGCACCAGCGGAGGGTAGTAATGCGTTGCTAGTTTTGCCTAACCGTCCGTTCAACAGTGAAGACAGTCCTAGAGGCAAATCAGCCCATGCAAATGGTAACAATATCGATTGTCTGGAGCGCCTGTTTGCCAGACCGTCAAGTAATATTGGATTCGATAATAGGCTTCGTTCCACATGTGTATATGATTCGGACCTTCCCGTCAGGCTTGTTGGTACATCAAACAGGTTCTTTGCAAAGCCGGGCCAGCGGGGAGGTGAGGCCTTGCGGTTACAGACAACGGTGTAATATTGGCTTTCCACACAAGATGAACGAACACAACTACACGAGGCGCATCATAAAGTGATATATGATTGACGGATGCGGCGGGCGAGACGGGGCGGTCAGGGCGGTCGGATTGTTTACAATTGCCAATGGATAAGATTACATGGAATCCAGGAGCAGTCAGAGAAGAAGGCAACAGCGTCTGTGGCTGGCAAAGCAAATAGAGCTGCGAGGCATATGTTATCCGCTGAGTGGCCGTTGCGTCGTCTTATGTCGCTCATTCCTTAGCTGAACCAACTACCTACCTGGGTAGCTTGCAGCGGTAGACTAGGTCACTTGTGCAAGATTGGGAGTCTTCGCCTACAACTAGGGAGATGCTGTTAACACTAGACATACCCTTGGCAGTAGGATTGAGGCGTGGCATCTTCAGCCTTCTGCAGAAACCATGGAGTGACGGTAAATCTGTGGCCTCTGGAAGGATTGACGTAAATAAGCATATAACGAAGACAGTGTGTTTGCACATTCATCATTACAATTAACCTCGCATTCGGACACAGCTTCTCGGAGCGAGCTAACGTTGAAGATGCTATTTCAACGCCAACTTCCCTGCACGGATGGCGTTGATGTCTGAGGCGGTACTTTGTCTCACCACGGCGTACGTGCGGCGTGCTGAGAGCTTGAGCGAGACATACATTCTGGCTGGGACGGCCCCATTGGACGTAAGGTGGGACCACATCACTGTACTGGTAAGAAACACATGAAATGCCCTGATGACTGACCATTCAGCAACTTGGCCTCCATCTTCGATGTCGATGTGGGATAGTTGCGTCTGACCTGCATGTGAGGTGTACAGTAGGTACTCGTCGGGTACCTCCTAAATGCAGCCGCATTTCGCACTAGTCGTGAACCGCACACCATTCATTGACAAGGGGGGCCGCTCGCAGGATATCGTACCTCACCTGTGATTCGGTAAGTGACGTGGTGTATCTTCTCGTCGATGCTGAGTTGAGTTTCTAGCCACGCTGGAGGTTTGAATGCATACTAGCACCGCATGAGGCATCTGGGACAATCAACCATTGCCATATTGATATGGCGCCCACGCCTCCTACTTGAAAGCTCGGTGGGGGGTTCCCAACTACACCCAGCATGGGAATATGAGGAGCATTGCCTAGTATAGTGGGGAAATGGAGGCCTCAAGCTGTTAAAGACGGGAAATGCTCAATAAGACAGCTCTTTCACACGTGCCCTGTCGTCAGCAGACCTTGTTTAGAGACGCACTTCTGGTTCGACCTTACTAGATGGGTAAGCAAGGACGCAGATGTCTACATGGATTGCAGATGATGTTATTCATACGATTCCGCTCATACGCTTCTATCGAGATCTTCAATATACCGGCTGCTGGCGGCCGTGTCTACACTATGTTACCCTATGAGTACGTTAGGAAGTGTAATGAAAGTGAGGCGCCGAGGCGGTTCGCCTTGTATTGCTGAAAGCCTATGAGATCGGCGTGTTAAAAACAAAAACAAAAATAAAAAAGGGCATATTACAAGGACACGATAACGCTAGGAGTTGAGGACCCCCCAAAGCTCAGCTTCGAGGGAGCGAAAGAAGAGGCCGGCTGCTGGGAGGGACGGAGGAGGGGTGCTACCAGTTTCTCTGCTTGAAATTGATTGCTGATGAGTTCGATATGGAGGCGGAAGTTGCGGCGACGACGGCATGAGGATGTACCTTATTAGTGTAGTGCTCAGGCTAGGCGGTCTCCACGACCAATCATGAAGGCTATAAAGAGGAGCGAAATATGGGTCGGCAGAGCAGGTGCAGGCGCTCATTGGACGTCAATGCGATCGACAGCTGGTTTACTCCGCCTCACTAGCACGTAAGACGCTGGAGCAATGGGAAGTGCAGGCGCAGGGACCGTTTCCCCATATGCAGCGACACTTTGAAGCTCTTCAGCCGCCTCCAATGGACCGAGCATCCTGGCAATGCTCCCAAGCACAAGCCCAACTCCAGATCCGGTCCTCCTCCAAGCCTGCCCAATCTGACAGGAGATGCTCATGCTTGATGTCACCCATCCATCAGTTGTCCTACATGTGTTGTGAAGGCGACAATGTAAGGGCCAGCTCTTCTATGCACTGCAAATCGTCGTCTGTCATGTTATGAGCGACCTGATGATGGCTCACTTCATCCTATCTTTAGTCCATGTCATGCCGCCGCCTCCTCGAGCGATACCAAGGGAGATCCTTGGACATGGCACTGAAGAACTGCAAAGGACCATCCTCATTCTTTGTTCCGAATGTCCGTGGCAGCAGTCCATGGTACAGTACCTATTCGTCAACGGGAGGCTTAGCGTACATGCTGCAAGGTGGTGCGTACCTTCAATACCCCAATACCCCTTGTCCCAATCGACTGAGTCGGATCATCCGTCATGACGACTTCTCAGACAGCCATGGGTAGTCATATCCCGAGCAAGATCGAATTGTCGTGTCACGAATGTGCCACAGGTAGAAGTGATCTGAACACTGCACTGTTGGTCGTTGTCGTCACGCATTCATGGTGAAGTCTTATTTCAGCCGCTCCCGTCTACGAGGTAGTCGGTCAGTCGGTTGGGGGCCGTTGAGCCGCCCTCCCGAGCCGCATCATGTTAGCACTTGATGGCTTACCAAGTCTTTATGTACCTTCTACCTGTGCTGCCGTACCCAAACATCCATCAACCAACCAGGCAACCAATCAAGCTACACGATACACTGTATTTCGCCCGGGCACATACCAGATAAACCAAAATGCAGGCGCACCACGGGTCCCTCCAAGCAACGAGAAAAGAGTCGAAAAGATAGCTGGGAAAGCCCCACTCGATGATTAAAAGGTACTTAAGGTACCTACCTACGTGTAGGTACCACGAGGACCTACCTAGGGGAGGTACCCCAACTCCCTGGCACGACTCCATATCGAACATCTCACAGGGTCCGCTCTTTTTACTGGAATGCGGGTGCGATATACACGCGGACAATTGCTAAAGCTAAAGTAACTCAAAATTCGACGACGCCTCTCGCTTCCGAGCTGTTGGGGTTGTATACACTAGGTATGGTTACCTTCTCACCGCACCTTGCCCATCATACTAGTTCTACACCGTCTTTTCCTTTGTGGGGCTCATATCTACTATACTAGCCATGAAGTCGTCCGACCTGGGGTGGCTAATAAGTAGACATTTTGCAAGTATTCCTGATAAAACGAACTAACGTAGGATCTCATGAACTATCGATGTTGTTTTAGGGCGATGAGAGAGGTTTCCTGCATTCCAACACTTCGGCACACCGCCAGAATAAGGACGAATCAGCCCTGTGTCATTGGCGATGATTGCGAGTCCCTGTGCGGCAGCTTTTTGCATTGTTCGACACGCCAGGATCTCATAAGTATCAGGACTAATCAAGCGAATATTCATAAGGTGTTGAACCCAAAGCTTTTTATTATTTCGGCCTGTTATCTCCGCCTTAGGCACAAGCCTATGCCCGCGCTTAATCCGTACATCCTAGACTCATGCTCAGTCTCAAAAAATTCGATACATCCTGCAGACAAGAATAAGACGCATCTCAGAATCGCTAGGATTCCACCAACTCCATTCGTACATACGCATAGACTTACTCCAAACGATGACCAAACGACATGGTATGTTACTAATAAGGAACAGGCATCTTTATTTTCGCAGGTAATTGTTACCGGTTTATGTGACCACACTTCGTGCCCCACCAAAGCTAGGGTATTTAGCTAGGCCAAACCACAGCTTTAGCCCTCCCCGCATCCAAATGTTATGTGCTCCCGATGCGGTCTAAATTGGTTCATAGTGTTGTATCATGGCGACGCTACTACTTTACTCGCTAAGACTACGCGCATCGGTTGGCGAACCAAGTGTATTGCACAAAAGGGAAAGGGAAAAAAGCCGACATCGCTTCTTCGTGCCCCATTTTCGACTCACCTGATCTTGAACTACCGTATGTATCTATGTATAACATGTATGCAGCTTAGGTCACAACTACGACCATTTGCTTTGTGAGGCGAGATCTACTTTATTAAATAGCCAATAAGGCAGGAGACCAGACGCAGAACCATTTCGTGGTCATCGTTACATGTCAACCAAGGAGGAGTCTGACGGATTTGTCAGGTCACACCCTATTAGACAAATACGATCCAGACGGCGTTAGATTGAAATAGGAATTGGAACTGCGAGCTCTGCTTATGAGCCAATATGGAGCTGCCAGATACCAGTACAATGAATGCGGTCGTCTTTGATGGGCCTTACAAGGTCTCACTGCAGCGAAGACCGGTGCCCAAGAGTAAGCGAACCTATTGCCCGACGCCCTTTCAAACGCCTTGCTTTCTCACTTGTCGTCCCGTCCCACGATACCTATCCTGTTGAGTATTTCGTGAACCTAGGCCCACGCTGACGTAAAAGTAGTTCGGGACGATGACGATATCATCGTCAAGGTCCTTGCGGCAGGGCTCTGCGGGTCGTACGTGTCTCCCTTCCTGCATCCCTCGCTCCCTATTGCGTTAGTCGTGTCGGTATGAAGAGATCATTTGACTAGTGTCCAGGGAGCTACACATGTTTAGAGGTCATGAAACTGCCGGAACGGAATTCATCATGGGTCACGAGTTCACTGGCACTGTCGTTGCGGCTGGCAAAAATGTTAAGACGGTCAATATAGGCGACAAGGTTGTTGCACCATTTACAGTATCTTGGTATGAGATCGTCCACCCAGCATACATACGGCAGAGGGTCGATTCTCTGGGCTAATTCTCGTAGTATGAAATGCTTTTACTGCAAAAATGGGTACTCGTCCCGCTGTGTTAAAAGCCTTCTCTTCGGCTCGGAACGTTTAGACGGAGCGCAGGCGGAATTTATTCGAGTTCCCTTCGCGGATGGGACTGTAGTAAAGGCCCCTTCGGAGATTGATGACGAGGCCCTAATTCTCATGGCTGACATCTTTCCCACTGGCTTTTTCGGAGCACGAAATGCTTTCAACGGCCTCGGGATGCAAGATCCTACTGAAGCGATAGCGGTTGTGGTTGGTTGTGGGCCAGTAGGATTGTGCGCACTAATTTCAGCACTTGAATACAAGCCAAAACGTCTGTTCGCCATCGACAGCGTAGACAGCCGACTTGAGATTGCTCAGAGATTAGGTGCCGAGCCCTTGAATTTCAAGACAGACCCTGAAGGCATGATCAAACGGATCAAGGATGTGACTGAAGGACGTGGTGCCGATGTCGTAATTGAGGTAGTAGGTTTAAACCCAGCGCTGAGAACCGCCTATGATGTTGTAAGGCCATTTGGATTCATCAGCAGTATTGGTGTTCACAACTCTGATGTAAGAGACACCCCAACACCACATTGCCTGAGGCATCTGCTGACTTCCTTCCAGATGCCATTTACTGCCACTGATGGATACGAGTATGTTCAAGTCCAATCCAACCAGCAGAGGTCGACATTAACCGTAGCGCAGCAAAAATGTTCGTATCCAGATGGGCAGGTGCCCGGTTCGATCAGTCTTTCCTGATGCACTCAAGGTGCTTGTTGAGAAGCAGCATATGTTTAGGTAGGCCAGCTCCTTTCGCTACAGTGCACTTAGAGACGCCTAGTTGCTAATGTGTCAAAGCTTCATGTTTGAACATATCATGCCGCTCTCGGAGGCGGTTTCGGGATATGACATGTTCGACAAAATGCAGGTGCAAAAGGTGATATTTAAGCCTTGAACCAGCGCTTTGTTGCCTAAGCCAGACACGTTATCATCGACGAGAGCTTAGTTCTGTCGCGGTTTGACGATTCCATCGTGCATTAAATAGTAGACAACAGTAGAATCATCATGTATCGTAGCCAAAACGATCCTTTTGGGGCGCTCCGGTTGAGGCGAAAATTGCACGGGTATTGAATCAAAAACAGCCGCGAAGGCCTTGAGAGTCCACTTCTCGGAGATATGAGTCGGCAGAACCCATTCAGTCTCAGGAGTGTCAAAAATCTTCCCGTTTGGGACGGCGCTGGACTTCACCATGGCAATCTGGTCGTCCGGATGCACGTACAGCCGGCGCGGCGGCAGACCGGAGATCATCGGCCGCATGAGAGGTTCCGAATTAGTTGGGGAGTGAGTCAGTAGCTGGAGCTCGGTCCAATCATGCTGGTACTTGAGATTGTCGAGGACCGTGTCGGCTAGCTGCCGTCCGTGGTTTTCCCCCGCCATGACAAGATATAGTAGCCTGGGTGAAGCTTCGCGGGCTAGATTATTTTGTACCCGGGTGTAATACCTCGTCAGATAAGGAACTCTTGGTGAGTAACTTTGGAGGAGAGGACAACCCCGGACAAATTGAGGGCGGTGTAGACCGGCATAAGAACCTTGACGGCCCCAGGTCACAAGATGCCCATTTCAGATGACACATCACATTCCGTCTCCAACATATTCTCCGTTATCCACCTAGCTGCACATCAATTAAGCGCGGCAAGATGGCCGAGTTGGTTATGGCGTGAGGTTAAGGTTACCTTAACAAACAATTTCCTCATGGAGCAATCCGCGTGGGTTCAAGTCCCACTCTTGTCAGCAAATTCACCTTGAATTGATTTTCTTGGATTATATTTTTCCTTTATGCCTTTTCGAAACATGGTCGATAGCACGTGTTTGTGATTGCGAGGCTAGTTGTCGGAAGTAGCTTGTGGGTCTTGTCCGAAATGAAGACTTGAAAGTACTCCGTACTCTACCTACCTAATCTTGTGCATGCTTGATTTAATGACATAGTTCCCTTGGCTCTAATGAAGTTGAATGTAGCCTGTTGTCATACATGACCATGACGTCTAGCTATAGGTTATCGGTTCTAGACGTATGAGTTCGTAATAGGCATGTTTTGTTACTCCGATGCTCTAGAATACGAGTCGGCTAGAGAGATTAAGTTAGAAGTGGGAGATTAGGCAGCTTCCCTGAGCTCGTTCATGTTTTAAGGCGCGCCGATTCTGTTTTCGTCTTTGGAACTTGTAGGAAGAGACTGACGTGACGGGCAGTATAAATACCATACCTACAATAACGGCGTCGTTTTGCGTGACAACTTGAACAGAATTTCAACCACGAGGGACATAATTCGGTAGCCTCAAGCAATACGTAAATAGCGCGTGAAGTTTGATACTATATTATATACAGTGTGAGAGAATACCGCATTTAAAAGATGGGGTTTCGCTAGTGACTGAGAATTACTTTCAGATCACAAACTGGGGCTAGGCTCATTCGATTAATCAAAAGAACTTCGAAGAACCTCGACACAACTACGATTTATATATGTTGACCGAGGGTGAAGTGTGCGCCAGTAGGGAGAGAGAAAGGGGCGAGCTCAGATTACAAATGCTGCTGCTCTTTCTAGGACCCTATTAATACTCTGATGCGAAAGGGGGCTAGATAACTGCAGTACTTGTAGTAAAACCCTAAATTCATCTCGATTGGGCTATAATTCTTAAATGATTTCTTAGATTTAAACAGATGATCACCGCTACAGTATTACGATTTTAAGAGTCAACACTCTATGAGAAGGCTTCGATCAAACTAGAATTCACGATCCAAGAGCGATATCATGGGTAATGTACTCGCTTCCGCGGCACTGTTGGTACGAGCATACTGAGTTTTCGTATACTTAGAAAACTCGCTGGATCTGAAAGCTCGACCCGGGGTTCCACGCAGTGCCGCACACCTATTCAGAGTGTGAAAGGGGCGCTTGCTGCTAGGCCCCCTCCCGACCGGCTGGCTGTAGAATTATTATTCATTTCGGTATGATATTTTGTGCTACTGATATTCCCTTCGGGCTATCAGGCTGCTACTTATTAAGAGGGTTTATCAACACGGGAACGTTATGCTCTGGGCTCGATGTTAGTATCGTCCTATAAACTCGATGCCTCAGGGATTGGGCTTAATATGTTAGATTATCGATATATTTCATCACTATAAGTACTTAGATCATTTCCCGGAACGGAATGTTCGCGATTTTCTATCATCACTCAGTACCTTATGCAGGGTGAAGTGTATCTGGTTCTTTCCCACTAGTCAAGTCCTATGGCATGGTGTTGGGCGTACGTCTTCTACCTAACGAATGGATTATTTCGGACAGAGGTCATGTAGGTATACCTGCTTAGCATCGTTAAAGCCGGCGAAGAACAACGCCAAGGGGTCATTCCTTACACGATTCATTCTGGCTGCAATAGGGGGGTTGCCTAATTAGCACTGGGTCTAAGAGACTTATTATAATCATGTTAATCTCACGGTCATAACACGGGGGCTATTGTAGGAGAAGGAGAAACGTTAGCGGCACGCCTCTCTACTAGGAATATGATTTGTTGTTGTCCCAAGGTCGAAATTTATATCTGTTTCCATGACTAATCACGTATTTATAGCCTTCTCCAACCGAAATAACATTGTCTGTACATAATACGGAATGGATTTCATGATTCAAATCAGTTCGTGGGGTATATAAGTATTTCTGTTCTGTTCATCATATGCACTATTGCTACTACTATGGAATAAGGGACAGCCAATACGTTGGGAGATGCCCTCATATCCCCGAAAATAGAGCAGGACACGAAAAGACGACGGAAGAGACAACCTCCTCACCCGCTTTCTCTCTCTCTCTCTCTCTCAGTGATAACAGCACGCACACAGTGTTCATCGAACATGACAACCGGTATCAGCGCACCCAGATGCGTGTACAAGGCCGGGAAACGCCGATTTTACTCTCGCTAGGCAGCTGAGACATGATTGAGCCACGATGCTAATGAATAACAACGTTGCGTGTGTCTGGTCAGACGTACGTCATGCGGGCGATATTCGGATAGGAAGAGCAATGCCGCCTGGGACGGGTCCATTTCAGCTGATTTGATAATGCACTAAGTTAAGTAGTTAGCTCGCAGGCAGGGTGTCTCCCGAAGTTTCCCCTTCGATTTGGTCTGGATTTGGTATTGGAGTCTAGCCTAATAATGGGACCCTGGATCTATATTCGCGCTACGGAGGGATGAAGCGAGCTGTGCCTTCCGTATACGTGGCCCCAAATATGGGACACTCCGAGATATGGGCCAATCACACGAATCCCGAACCCGAGTCTGTAGAGTTTGTACGTGGAATTGAAGATTATCGCCATCCAGCCCTTACCCAGCCCCTGGTAGCGCTGATGCCGTCCGAGTCTAGCGCTGGATCCAGACGCCGGAAAGATGCGATAGAGCCATTGCCAAGGACCCGTACCTTCATCTTTTAATTATTACTTAAGTACATGCTATGCTGGTAGGCACAGCAGCCACTGCCGGCTGGATAAGGTTGCGGGCGGCATGGAAATGCTTCAGGCGTCTTCCTCGTGTACCTATGTAAAGTCGAGTGCAACAAAATCTGCATCATTACCACTACACTTCCTGCATCAACCTTCTGTCTTACTGTTCCCTTTTCGATACTACTACCTTGTCGCTTTCCCTGTCCGACTTTTGTCTTTGACTTGTCGTCGTCTTTGCCCGCTATTATTCGTCGCTCACGGTTTGTGGCGATTGGGTCACGGTTTCGTGCTCTGATCTACTCTACTGGAGAACCTCACCCGAGGTTTCTTATTATCCTCGACTGCCTCGCAGGTCTGAACCCTGCTCATACAAGTTTGCTGTTCCTGATATTCAGCGCCGCATCTAAGTCGAAAATCACTACCATAATCGGTGGGCTGTTGCAGCCAACTGCAGGAAGCCTGCATAATGGCTTCGGAGCTTCCCACCGACGGTGCTATAGCACCCACAAAAGATACATCGCGTGCGACTGTCGAGCGAACGACATCGTCCTCATCCTCCATTGAGCGGGATGGGGGCTTTCTCAGTCAAAGGGCACAGGTCGCGCCGGATCAACCCAAGGAGCCTGCTGGCAATACAGTTGGGACGGGCGAATACGCCAATGGGTACCATTTCCCACCCAAGTATCCGATGAAGGAGCAATTTCGAATGGCTGTGGTTTGGTACTGGGACTTCTACAACACGGGATTTGGCATGTTCTTCACGATATACGCACTCAATGTCATTGGATGGGGTTTCATGCTGCTGCTTCTGCTTCTGAGCGCCTCACCTCAGATGTGCTGGGTGGACGGAGAGTTCAACTGCGACAACATCAACTCACAGCGTCGGATTTGGATCGAGATCGACTCGCAGATCTTGACTGCCCTTTTCAGTGCGACGGGATTTGGGTTGGCCCCTTGGCGCATTCGCGACCTTTATCTCCTGCTCCGATATCGTATAAATAAAGATCAAACGGCTCTGCGGATGCTTGCGGGAGTCCATCGGCATTGGTTCCGTCTCGAAGGCTCCGAAAAGCTCCCACCGACGCTCGGCCCCAAGAATGTCGAAGAAGCCACGGCACCTTACGATACGAGCAGTGTTCCATACCCTCTAGAGACTATGCCCGACCCCCCACCGACAGGCGTCCGAGCGCCGCCCTCGGAGCTCTGGAAGATGGACTTCATCGCTTGGGTCAATATCTGGTACATTGTGTTCCAGGCCTTCCTATCTGCTTTCATGTGGGGTATGAGTCGGTACGACAGACCACCTTGGACGACAGGTTTATTCTTTGGCCTGACGTTTATCACATCCTCTTCCGCGGGTATCATGGAGGCACTTCAGGTGATGAACGTAAAAGCAATAGAGGGGGTACCATTGACCAAGCAAGACATAGCGCGGCTCGCCCGCGATAAGGAATTGGGAATTCCACACTATAACAATATCAAGGACAAGGACCCTAACGAGGAGGAGATAAAAAAGGCAGAGAAGAAAGCGAAGAGAAAGAACCGCTTCTCCCTTCGGAGCGAAAAACCGGCATCTGAGAGTACTGTTTAATTGTACGCATTGGCTGTTTAGGAGGAGCGACTTGATACTGCTTGATTAAAGCGAGGCGCTGGTGGCAAGACAATTCTTTATAAGACATTATTTGATACGGAATATAATATTAAGAGAGTGCATAATTATCTACCTAGATAATCAAGAGCTTCGAATGGATTGAACATGTATATGACGTTTTACGATGTGCGCTTTTTGTTGTATCCCCGACGATTAGATAATACGCATCCGAGATATCGCCAGTTCTCGTTGCCTACAGCTTATACAGCGTCGTCATCTCACAGCCCAGCGAGAGATGTATTTTCTGAAGTAAGCCGAATGCACCAATGTGGTGATATTTACCCAAGGACTTTGGGAATATGAGCGATGGCCGGCAGATACTAGAAGTGAACAGCGACTTTATGTACAACATAAGTAGATACACGTAGGTATGTAGGTACTATCATGGATGTAGTAGGTAGTAGCCTATCCGGAAGCAGGGGACCAGGTCGCATGCCAGGACGGGGCTGTCAAGTCGGCTGATGTGCCAACCCCGGCTCGGCCCCAGATTAGGTAGCAGGCACGCTACCTACGCTGTCTAGCCTATCGGGGTTACGCAACTTCGTTAAGTACTTATCATTCGCCTGTTCCAGCAGGCCTTGCGCCCCAGACTGCGCTATCGCAGGGTTGGTAATTAGTTTAATACTAATTAGTATATTAATTAGTATACTAAACTAATTAGTTTAGTTTAGTATTAGTATGGATTTCTTGGCATTAGTTTAGTTTAATATTAGTATAGATTTTTAGCTTTAGTATTAGTTTAGTTTAGTATACTAATTAGTATACTAATTAGTATAAGTTACGTGATTTTTTTAAATAAAAGTTACGTGATTTTTAATATTAAAAATATTTTTAAAAAGTCACGTGACTTTAATTATTTAATATAGTTAGTACAAAAATATTATGTAATATATATTGCTTAATATAGTTAGCGAAAAAGGAAATATTTTTAAAAAATATTTTTAAAAATTAAAAATTAAAAACTTATATATAAAATTTTAAAAAATTCGGAGAATTTTCAAGGCTAAAAAATTAAATATAGAAAAATATATAAAATCGAAATTAAAATTATAAAATTTAAAAGCTTTTATTTATTATATAAATAAAAATTAAAATATAGTTAAAATTCTTTTATTTTTTTTAAAATAAAATAAATATATTAATTTAAATGAATAAAAGTGGGGTATATATAATAAAAAGTATATTATTTAAAAGCTAAAATTTCCTTTAATTTTATAGTATTAGTCCTGGTATAGTACTACTTCTAGCTTAAATAAAAATAATTTTTTTAAACTTTTTTTTATTTTTTTATTTTATTTATTATGTAATAATACATATAAATTTATAATATTATTATATATAGTTTAATATACTCCAACTTTACCAGTTTCTTATTTTAGAAATAAAGTAGCAGTTGGTTAATCTTTATGTAATAAATTTAAAATTATAATATTTTTAATTTATAATTTATAATAACGTTTTATAAGCTGGATTTATAAGCTTAATTTATAAAATTAATTTATAAGCTGATTAATAAGCTAATTTATAAGTTTAATTTATAATTCGGCTTAATAGTTATTCCGGTAGATAGGTTTTTACGTATAGTAAATAATTATTAATTAAATATATAATACTTAACTTTTATTTATATTTAAGTTAAAGTTTCTCAGCAACTACCTTAGTTATTAACTTAAGTAATATATTATTCGAAAGCCCTTTTTTTACTTTATTATAATCTGTTTCTATAATGGCATTCAATAACACTGAGCTTTTCTTTCGTGCTTGGGAAAAGGTTGTACGTTAAGTAATAACTTCGAATATTGCTTTCGAACAACTCACTCGATCACAACAAGTCCTGCATGAAAATATTCGTAACTTCAACCGCTTGATGAAGCCGGTAAGCTTATATTTTTCCGATTTTCCTTTAAATTCTTATTAATTTTTATAAATATATTAAAAATATAAAAAAGCCGGTGGCCCCGCAAACTTTGTTTAGCTAGGTTATCTTTATAACCCTGATTTTAATTAACTAGGGCTTAATTTTTTAGCTAAACCTTATTTAGTAAATAATTTAATTTTTTAATTTTTTTTATTTTTTTTAATAAGGTTTTATTATTTTAATTATAAAATTTTTAATTTTTATTAATTAAATTTTAGCTAAACAACCCGATGCTTTATGAACCTTTAACGGAAAACTTTTTTAATAAGATATGGGCTTTAACAGCTATACTATTTGTAAGTTATTTTTAAATAATTATTTATTATTTTTATTTTTATTAATTATTTTTAAAGGAACCACTTAGTCCCATACAAAATACTGTTAATCTTATAAATAATATTTCGTTAGAAAGTTAAGTAAGTAATCCTTTAATAATAAGTATTTTTAAAATATATATATTAATAATATATAGCCGAAAACTAGTAGAACTTGTAAATATTGTTATAAGTTTATATTAGATTTAAAAAGGTTAAAAATACATATAAGTTAGGCTAGAAAGGGCAAAGGTTGCCAAAAGTAATTATATATAATCATATTGTTTAATCTTTTTTATATGTTTTTAATTTTTATTTTTTTCCATTTTTTTTTATAGCTTTATTGATTTATATTTAGTTTAAAAATATGTTTATAAAGTAAATATAAAAAAAATTAAAAATTATAAACCTTAAAAGTATTATTAATATATCATTTAAAAGCCTGTAATAAGGACGATGTAATAGTGTAATCCGTTTATTAATAGCTATTTTGTTTAATTAATTATTAATATATTAAATAAAGCTTATAACGTAAAAAAACATACCGTTGAAAATAATAAAACTTAATCCTTTATAACCTATATACCTTTTAAAAGCTCTTAACGAGGGCTATCCAGTTCTGCAGTCCGTTTTGTAATAACTATTTTATTTAATTAACTATTAATATGTAAAGTGGGGCTTACAGGGTAGGAGATTTCGTAGGTTAGAAATCATAAAACTTAACCCTATATAACCCATATACCTTTTAAAAGCTCTTAACAAGGGCTATCCAGTCCTGCAGTCCGTTTTGTAATAACTATTTTATTTAATTAACTATTAATATGTAAAGTGGGGTTTACAGGGTAGGAGATTTCGTAGGTTAAAAATCATAAAACTTAACCCTATACAACCCATATACCTTTTAAAAGCTCTTAACAAGGGCTATCCAGTCCTGCAGTCCGTTTTGTCATAACTATTTTATTTAATTAACTATTAATATGTAAAGTGGGGTTTACAGGGTAGGAGATTTTGTAGGTTAGAAATCATAAAACTTAACCTTATATAACCCATATACCTTTTAAAAGCTCTTAACAAGGGCTATCCAGTCCTGCAGTCCGTTTTGTAATAACTATTTTATTTAATTAACTATTAATATGTAAAGTGGGGTTTACAAGGTAGAAGATTTTATAGGTTAAAGATTATAAAGCTTAACCTTATATAACTTATATACTTTTTAAAAGCTGTTAATAAAAGCTATCCAGTCCTGTAGTCCGTTTTATAATACTTATTTTATTTATTTAAATATTAATATATAAGTAAATGTTAAATAATAAAAAACTTTATAAGTTAAAAATAATAAAACTTAATTATATATAGCTTATATAATCTTAAATCACTTTTTTAAAATTAAATAATATAACTTTTATGTTTAATATTTAAAGCAAAATATTGCTTTTAAATATTAATTTTATTAATTTTTAACTTTTTTTAAGTATTTTAAAAATAATATTAATTTTTTAATATTATATTTTAAATTTATTAAATTATTTTTCAATTTCTTTAAATTCTTCAGGTTCGTTAATATTATTTCTATTTTCTTCCATTTTAATAGCTTTTTTTAATTTTTTAATATCTTTAAATTTCTAACTTTTTAATAAAACTAAACGTTTAACTGTTTTAGGTAATAACTTATTTTTATTTTTAGTAATTATATTACTAGTAATAGAAAAAGTCCTTTTAACCGCTGCTGAACTAGCTGGAATTGTAAGATATCGCTTAGCTAAAATACTAAGTATTTTAAATCTATCGCTATTTGTTTTCTAATAATTTAACGGTTGAATTTATTTTATATATTAATAATAAACCTTTTTTATATTAAAATATATAATATTACTTTTTGTGAAACCACATTTTTTTTTAAATAAACTGATATTTTATTAGTAATATTATTATTATTATTATTATTTATATAAAATTCGTTTTCGGAATTAGAGTTATTATTAGTAGAATCTGAAACTCTATATATATCCTCATTATTATTTTCGGTAATTATAGCTTTTAAACTAATTTAAAATATTAGTTAGCTTAATTTAATATTATATAGTTAAAAATATTTTAAAGATTTATTTTATATATTTTTTTTTTAATAAATCTTTAATATTAAACTTAATAGTAGGATAAAAGTTTAATAAACCACCAGGTATAAAATGGTTTAATTTTAACCTAGGGTTTAAAATAATATTAAGAATATATGGCTTAAATTTTTTAATAGTATTTGTTGTTAAAACGCTTGGGAAATAAATTTTGTTAAGTTTAATAAGCCTAGATTTAATTGAATTAATTAAATCTTTATAATAATCGACCTATTTTTTATTAATAATCTTTTTAAACAATATATTAAAGAATTTATAAAATTATTATTATAATTAGATATTTTACTTTGTAAATCTGTAATAATAAGATTTAATTTATTATATATTTGAGAAATATATAATAAAGCTTTATTTAAAGTAGTATAAAACTCTTCTTGAAGTTTAATACTTAGCTTTAAAAAAACTTCAAATATTCTTTTTAAATCGATTAATAAATCCTATTTGTATTCTGATAATTTATTTCTTTTATAGTTTATATTTGTAGTATTTCGGTGTATAAATAATAAAGGCTTTTTTAATATTAATGAAGCTTCAATTATATTATATGTTGAATTTCAACGAGTAGTATTATTTAATTTTTATTAATTTAAATTATTAAAAGAAAAAGATTTTAAATACTTAGTTGTATTTTTGTTGTATTATAATTTAATGGAATAACACCATTACGTTTAGCTTTTTTAATCCCTTTTAAAAATAACCTTTTTTTAGTATTGTTAAATCGAATAGCTATTATTAATCTTCTAAGCTTCTTTAAAGTATTTATTTAAAAATTAGCTATTTTTGTTTTTAAAATATTATTAATTATTTAATATATACGTACTAATCTGTGGCGTTTTATTTGGTTGATTTTGAATATTTTTGTTATTATTTTGATAATTATTATTATTATAATTATAATTTAATAACTTTTCTTCTGTTTTTGCATTTAATAAATAAAATTCTAAAATAGTATTTACTATTATATTAAAAACGTGAGCTATATAACGAATATTGTAAACTTTATTATTTTCTAATAAATTGTTTTTATATAATTTAAGGTATTTATCGTTATTTCGAGCATTATCTCGAGTAAAGCTAATATATATTAGTTTATACTAAGTATATAATTATAATTATAATTATAATAAAATCTTTATAGTTAAAATAAAATATTTATAATTAAAATAAAAATAAAAATAAAAATATACTTTATAATATTTGAAGGATTAATTATATAATAGTCGGATATAATATCTATAATGGATTGATAAAGGTAAGGGCCAGTATGCGATTCTGAAAAGACTTTAAAACTTAAAATAAAAGTATTAATATATATTAAAATTAAATAATTTAATATAAAAACTAACTAATAAGTTTATAATGTAGTTGGAAATTATTATTAATAAAAATAATAATAACTGCTAAATAAGAAGTTTTATTTTTAGCACTCCAAGCGTTGAAAATTAAAGAAAAAGTCCCTTGATTATTAATATGTGATTTTATAATATAATTAAAATCACTAGCTGTTTTTTTATAAGTAGATTTAATAAGCTTTACTATTTTATGTTGATTTATAACTAGAGTTAACCTAAATATTAAAATAAATTAGTTTAAATTATATATAATATTTAAATAAAGGTTAAAATACCGGTTATAATAATTTAATAAATTTTTAAACGAATTAGAATTTAAAACGTTAAAAGATATATTATTATTAATAATAAAATTTAAAATTTTATTATAAGCTTCGTTTTCGTTAAAGTTTTGAATAGTATTATTTCTAGCTTTTTTTCGATTATCCGATAAATTAAAAAATGGCGTATTTTTAACTTTATATTAAGTTCTTAAAATTAAAATTAATATAAATATATTAATTTAAAAAGATTATTAGTTTTAATTAATACTTATTATTTTATTTTTTTCCGATTTATTGTTAATAGCAATATCTGGATGATATTTTTAGTAGTGCTTTATATAATTTGAAGATTGAAAAGTTTCTAATTTATCAACCTTTGTATATTTATACCTATTAAATATTAATAAATATTAATAAAACGATTTTTTAAAAAATAACTTACAAAGTATAATTAACTTTAATTTTTCGCTTTTTAAAGAAATTAATTAGTATTAATTCTCGAGTAAATAATCGATTTTTAATAATATAAATTTTAGAATCTTCGAAATTTTCTAGTTGAAAATTAAGATTATTATATTTTAAATTTTTATATTTTTCGGGATTATTATTATTATTATTAACGGAAGAAAAAGTAAAGTTCTCGGAAGTAGTAGAAATAAAAGAATCTATTATAAAATAAAATATAAGAAGTAATTTGTTAAATAGTTGATATAAATAATTATTGTTTTTAGTAAATTAATGTTTAATTAAACAAAATAAAAAAAAGATGTAGAAAATGATATAAGATATTTATAATAAATTTAAAGCTATAATAATTTAATATTTAATATTTAATATTTAATATTTAATATAATATATAATATTTAACATTTAATATATAATATTTAAATAATATTTATTTCATATATTATTTAATATATAATATTTAATATATAATATTTAATATATAATATTTATATAATATATAATATTTAACATTTAATATATATTATTTAATATTTAATATTTAA